>JAFEMH010003729.1:0-248893 GCA_022495995.1 Adenophora triphylla var. japonica
CTCGAAAGTCTCACTTGGGTTCGAGACGCCTCCCAATAGTCTCCATTCAGGAAACAGGTGCCTCGATGGTCTCAGCTTAGGTTGAACGCACCTCCCAATAGTCTCCATTCAGGCTCAGATGCCTCACAATGGTCTCACTTAGGTTTAGACGCCTCACAACAGTCTTGCCCAGGTCAAGGTCCCCACGCGCGTCCCTTGCACCTACGAACTATGATCGGCTTGATTCCATTTCTCGGGATGCGTGAGGAATCTTTATTCCCTAAGAGATTAGGCCGGGTGGCACTCTCGATTGATTCTCTTCAAATAAGGCATCCACGATTTGGATCCATATCTATTTCAAAGACCCCACTTCCTTCGAAAGTGACGTCGGTGAGGGGCTAGCGCCCAGGCCAAATCCAGGATCATCAAAATCAGTTAAAAGTTAACCGGAATCCGTTAAGTGGCCGTGCTCGTACTCCACACCCCGTTATCAACGTCAAAAGTCAACTGGCGTTATCACGCGTAAAAGTGCAATTTCTCTTGAAAACGCGCTTTCCGACCTTTACAGGGAAAGTTTCGGACATTTTTCCAGACGAGTTATTTAAAAAAGGGACAAAATCGAGAATAATGGCACAGAATTACATGCCCTGGTGAGTCCACACGGGCATGTGGCATACATGCCAGCGACCCTCCGGTCAACATCAATCAGTTTCGGGAATGAAAAAACCAAAATACCCACGGGATGCATCCTGATCAGTCCGGATTTGTTTTCAAGCAAAACAGAGTTGCCAACAAGTCCTCCCATTTTCCAAAAGATCAAAAGACCCCCTGAAATTCAGTATATGTCCGTCCGGACTCTTTTGCATTTTTTCCATATAAATACAGAGGGCTGTCAAACATTTTGAGGAGGAAAAAAATCATCCATTTTCACCATAGCCACGGCCCAAACTCATTTCAACCTCCCCCGAGCCCCATTTTGCCTCGATTTGCGTGAAAACCCTGTATTTCAACCAAAAATGAACCAAAATACCTCGAAACACCTTTCATAACACTAAATCATATCCCGTATACGCCTCCCGAGCCAAAAGAGTTAATCCCTAGCCATAGGTAACACTCTCTCTCCCTAAACTCTCTTTCCATCTCGGTTTATGCGCTAGTCGCTACAACCGTTACGGTCAAAAGTTGTCAAAATGTAGATGCCACCGTCTAACGAGGTCTGATACGTTTTAGTCCAAGATCCACTTCTCTTCCCGTAAGGGAAGTAATCTCGGGTTAAAACGGCGTTTCGGCCCCATTTCTTTACTTTTATGTCATTTAACGGTCCGGATCGTTTGATCCGTTGAATGTCATTTACTTTTATGTCATTTACAAATTCCGGATCGTTTGATCCGTTGAACGTCATTTAAATTACGCACCTTTAAAATCCGGATCGTTTGATTCCATTGACACCGCATTTTAAATACTGTCATTTACAAGTCCGAGCCGTTTGGCTCGTGATAGTATTTATTTATCAAAGTCTGAGTCGCAAAACGATTCGTTGATCGCATATCATTTAATGTTTTTTTCCGTAAAATCGCTAACAATGAAATCCCCGGTTTAAAATCGGAGTTCGACATTCGAACTCTCTTTCAAAACGCGCAAAAGTGACGTTTGGCATCCAAACGATCATCTTTAAAACTCAAAACCCGACATTTGACATTCAAATCTCATTTAATGCTTTTTTTCCCGTAAAATCGCTAACAATGAAATGCCTGGTTCAAAACCGGAGTTCGACATTCGAACTCTCTTTCAAAATGCCCAAAGTGACGTTTGGCATCCAAATGATCATCTTTAAAACTCAAAACCCGACGTTTGATATTCAAACGCTCCTTTCTTAAAAGTCAACATTTGGCACTTAAGATAACAGTTCAAAAATCGTCGCTCGCACCACTTTTCCTAAAAAAAACTCCAAAACCGACGTTTGTCATTCAAACGCTCGCTTTTTCCAAAAGGATCACAAAATCAACGTTTGACATTCAAACCAAGATTAAGCTTGTCATTCAAGCCCCCACATTCAAAAATGCAAACACAAACACACACACACATATTTTCGAGAAAGGTAAAAAGACTCGTCATACGAGGCATTTCGGGTGATCTCAAACTACTCTTCCCGAAACGTAAAGTGACCTCCGAACCTAACAATCTCTGGTACTAAAAAAGCTTTTTGTCATGTTTTTGCTACCAATAAAAACGACCCCCTTTTCAAAGCTTTTTCCAAGTTTTTGCTACCAATAAAAACGACACCCTTTTTCAAAAGCCATTTCTCAATGTTTTGGGCTCAAAATACAAAAACCGCGTGGCGACTCCTCTCCTTCCCGAAAGCGAGGTCCCAAACATCCGCGAAAGACAACCGCTTCGCCGCGCGCGAATTCGGGTAATTTCAATGTCTTTCTCAGAGTCCTAAATGGTTGGAAAAGATTGCACTTCTTTTTCGCAACTAACCTAGGGCTTAGATCAGTGGATCCCGACACTACGTCTATAAGCCCCTCGTTTTTCACCTGTAAATCGTCTTCCCGGGATGGACAATCCCGAGCGAGGGTTCTATAGGGCAAGCGGATTCCACCGACAAAGGGAAAAGTGAACTTAAGGCTAGCCGGTCATGTAAACTTTCAACGTATGTGACATGCGGGTCACGGTCGAAGTCAACATCCTTAAGTTAAGGCAGAAATCGTGCCGAAATTTTGTCATGACCTCTCTTGACTCGCTTGCGTGAGGGGCCTTAGCTTTTGGCGTTGGCCAAGTTGTGGCTGGAATGGTGCATACGTTGAGGGTTTGATGACACGGCGTCACATTAAACCTTCGTGTATGTTTTTATCACGGCTCTGCGTCAAAGTCAAGGCTGAAAAGCTAAGACTTCGGGTCGAGGACAACCTTTGATCTCAACTTTTAAGTTTGACTTGTGAGGGAGATCGACGTAAAAGCATACACTTGGGCTTTATGACACGAACTAAGCCAAAAGCCAACTGAGGTCTAGGACAAAGTGTGACACAAATAGTGCATGGATTACAAGGGCTAGGATGGGTTGTTTAAAATGACCCCATGTGCGCTGGAAGGACGTATGGCAGGCCAATCAAGCTGCAACTGAACGGTCACCCCGGGTCTAGGGTTGTAGTGTGCAGTGTACCGAGGCAGCAAGTGCGCGTAGCGTGCGATGTACCAAGGCAGCAGTGCAAGTAGTGTGCGGTCACAAAATTCCTTTTCTGAGTAAAATAGAGATTTTCAGAATGTGTTTTAAAGAATTTATGCGCAGTTCAGAATATAGCACAAAAATCAAATATTAACGGAAATGCACGAACATGTTATGATTTTAAAAGAGATGAAAATGCAACATCTTTTTTTAAAACAGTTTGATGTTTTGAAAGCACACACCCACACTAAAACGAGGAAGGGTAAACGAAAGTTTGACCCACAGAATGTTTTTAAAATGAAGGAGTTTTGAAAAACATGTTTGGTCCCCAGCAGAGTCGCCAACTGAAATTACCCGGATCGCGTGCGGGGACGCAACGAGCGGCATTTCGCAACTTGGGCCTCGCTTCGGGAAAGAGAGTCGCCACGCTATTTTGTATTATGAGCCCAAACTTTGAAAATGGCTGGTTTGAAAAAGGAGGTCGTTTTGATTGGTAGCTTAAACATAGGAAAAGACTTTGGAAAAGGGGTCGTTTTGATTGGTAGCCAAAACTTGAAAAAAGGCTTTTTTTTTATCAGAGATTGTTAGGTTCGGAGGTCACGTTACGTTTCGGGAAGAGTATATTGAGATCACCTGAAATGCCTCGTATGACGAGTCTTTCTACCTTTCTCGAAAAGTGTGCGTGCGTGTGTGTGTTTGTGTTACTTTTGAAAAGGAGCTTGAATGAAAAGATTTAATCTTGGTTTTGAATGACAAACGTTGATTTTGGTAAAAAGAGCATTTGAATGACAAACGTCGGTTTTGAGTTTGAAAAGGAGTTCGAATGACGAACGTCAATTTTGAGTCGAAAATGAGCGTTTGAATGACAAACGTCGATTTTGAGGGGTTTTGAAAAGGAGTTCAAATGACGAACGTCGATTTTGAGTCGGAAATGAGCGTTTGAATGACAAACATCGATTTTGAGGGGTTTTGAAAAGGAGTTCGAATGCGAACTTTCGGTTTTGAACTGGGGATTACGATGTTACCAGTTTTTATGAAAATGGTAGTAAATGAGATGCGATCAACGAGTCATTTTGTGACTCGGACATTTGCAAGTAAAATTCTATCAACAAACCAAATAGTTTGGACTTGTAAATGACAGTATTGAAAATGCGATATCAACGGATCAAACGATCCGGACTTGTAAATATGCGATCGACGAGCCAAACGGCTCGGATTTGTAAAGTGAGTAAAGTAAGTGCGATATCAACGGATCAAACGATCCGGACTTGTAAAGAGCGTAAAGTAAATAGCAATATCAACGGATCAAACGATCCGTACTTCTAAATGACAATCACGGATCAAACGATCCGGACGATAAAAGTGCGATCGACGAACCGTACGGTTCAGACGGTAAATGACATAAAGTAAAAATGGGACTCGATCTCCGTTTTAACCCTAAATCACTTCTCTCGAGGGATAAAAGATGATAGAGGGAGGATCATCTCGAGACCCGTAGATGACGTTTCGTCATTTTGAGAACTTCGATCGGATCGAAAATAGCGTAGGATGCATAAATCGAGACAAAGAGGAGTTTAGAGAGCGGGAGTGTTACCAATGGATAGGTGTTGACTCTTTGGCTTGGGAGGAATTATACAGGATATGAAAGGGTGTTTGAGAGGCATTTCGGAAGTGTTTGGCTCATGTTTGGTCAGAAAACGCGGTTTTCATGCAAATCGAGGCATTTCCGGGGCTCGGGAGGGAGTTTTGGTTGCTGGAACCGTGGGGAAATGAGGGAGGAATAAAAATCTAGGCCTCTTTGACTGAATGGCAGCCTCTGTATTTATAGGAGGTAAAATTGAAGAACAGGCCGGACGACCTTTCCTTCAATTTGGGGTGTTTTTGGGTATTTTGGAAATTGCAGGGGCTTGACGAGGATTCTGGTTTTTCATGAAGAACAGGTCGTACGGCCTATCTTCCAATTTCAGGGGTATTTTGGTATTTTCAACCTTGAATTTGATTGATGTTGATTTGGAAAGATGTGCATGTGTGCCACATGTCCCTGTGAGTCACCAAGGTAGGGTTTTTTGTCCCGTTAATCCCGATTTTGAGTGTTTTCTAAATAATTGTCCAAGAAAATGTCCGGAACAGTCCCAAAAAGTCCCGAAAATTGCGTATTTCGAGGAAAGTGATACTTTTACGTGTGATAACGTGTGTTGAGTACACTTTGAAATTTGGATGCACGGGTGAAATTACCCGGGATCCGGCTCGCATGCGGGGCCCCGGCATCTCGTATTGCGTCGCTTCAGGAAAGTCGCCCGGATCCGATAGGCAACTCGATCGCGCCCCGGCATCTGGCTTATTCCATTTTGCGGTGTTGGAGAATGTCTCGCCGTGTTTTTTCTTGTAGAGTCGCCACGCCGTTTTTATTAAGCCCAAAACATTGAAAAAGGGCATCGGTTTAAAAATAAATTGTTTTTGTGTGATGAGATTTTTGAGTTCGGAGGTCAGATGACTCCTCGGGAAGAGAATATTAGAATCTTAGAGCTCACCCGAGTCGCCTCGTAAAAACGAGTCTTTCGGTACCCCTTATATTCTTTAACTGTTGTGTGTGTGTGTGTGTGCTCTTAAAAATGCATGTTGTATCGAATGTCTACATTGTACACTGCTTTATTGAAATGTATTGAAATAGTGTAGGAAGGAAGCCTTACCAATGTTGGTTCGTGTCTGTCTTCCGCGGGGGAATAGTGTTTGAGGATGGAATAGTGCTCCGGTACGGACCGGGATTGCTTCTGGATGAGCCTATTGTCTCCGCGGACAGAGTTTCGGCGTGCGTTGGGATCACGAGGGATCACTCGGGCAGAGTTTCGGCGTGCGTTGGGATCGCAGGGGATCACTCGAGCAGGTTCGGCGTGGGTCAGATCGTCGGTTGGATTCGGGCAGAGGTTCTACGTGGGCCGAAATCGTCGCCAGCTCGAAAAGGGCCGGGACGCCTGGAAAGACTGTGCAAGGCCTCTGAGTACCACGAGGGGCCTCGTGAATGCCTCTGGGCAGCTGCGGGAGCATCGCGGCAGCGCTCGGAGAGGCTTCGAAGCACCACAAGGGAGCTCGGAAGGCCTCGAACGGATCCGAAAGGGGCCAGGAGTGCCTCGAGAGGACTTAGAGGGGTGCCGGTTGGGCTGGGAGGAGAGGAGAGAAGAGGGAGATGTGTGAAATGAGGGAGGGGGAGCCCTCTATTTATAGTGCCAGATTTTGTGCAAGAAGGTCCGTACGGACCTTCTAGGTAATCTAGGATTTTGGTTTTCCTCGATTTAAGGGAATAAGTGGACTTTAAGAAGATTTAGCCATGATGGTGTCTGGTTGCAAAGAGGTCCGTACGGACCAACCATGCATGCAATAAGGTCCGTACGAACCAACCATGTAGGCAAGTAATGATGCTTCCCGGGATTTGAGGGAATATCTTGGACTTTAAAAGGATTCAGTAATCATTGAAGCAAAGAGGTCCGTACGGACCACATATGCTTTTCCAATTTCTGAAAAATTCCTAAAAGGTCCTTTTATCCCTTTTTGGCCCAGAAAGGTCCCTCCCTTGATTTGGTTGGGGGTTTTGAGTGTTTTTTAGTGTCACGGGTCTTCGAGACTGCGTTTGTGAGTCTGTGGTGTTTCCCGTGTGTTCGGAAGAGGGTGATCCAGATTGGGGTACTTACAGAAGCCCCTCGACGACGTCACTTACGGAGAAAGTGGGGTTGTCGATAAGATAAAGGTCCTGATCTGGATCGCGTGTTGGGAGAGGAAGTGACCGTGTAGGTCGGTGCGTGAGGACATGGCGGTGTCCTGTTGTGTGACCGTTTAGGTCAGTTGGCTGGACCTGTGATAGGATTCCTACGTATCCCTAGCGGGAATCAAGCCTGATCGTAGTTCATTTGTGGAGTGAGTGTTGTTTTGTAGGAGGACATGAGATGTCCTCTAACTGGAACTCTGTGTGTGGATGCAATGGTATCCTGTGGGTGATCGCATAGGTCGGTGGTAAGGACGTGGAGGCGTCCTGGGTGACCGTATAGGTCGATGGTAAGGACGTGGAGGCATCCTGGGTGACCATATAGGTCGAAGCGGTAAGTGACGTGAGGCGTCCCGGGTGACTGGGATAGGTCGATGGTAAGGACGTGGAGGCGTCCCGGGTAAATCAGGTATAGGTCGGTGGTAAGTGACGTGGAGGCGTCCTGGGTTACCGTATAGGTCGGTGGTAAGGACGTAGAGGCGTCCTGGGTGATCGTATAGGTCGATGGTAAGGACGTGGAGGCGTCCTGGGTGACCGTATAGGTCGGTGGTAGGGACGTGGAGGCGTCCTGGGTGACCGTAAAGGTCGATGGTAGGGACATGGAGGCATCCTGGGTGACCGTATAGGTCGATGGTAAGGACTTGGAGGCGTCCTGGTGTAAGTACCCCAGTCTGGATCACCCTCTTCCGAGTACACAGGAAACACCGCAGACTCACAAACGCAGTCTCGAAGACCTTTGACACTCAAAACCCTTAAAAACCCCAAGACAAACCAAGGGAGGAACCTTTCTGGGATAAAAAGGGATAAAAGGACCTTTTGGGAATTTTTCAGAATTCAGAAAAGCATAAGTAGTCCGTACCACCTCTTTGCTGCAATGATTACTGAATCCCCTTAAAGTCCAACTTATTCCCTCAAATCCCGGAGAACATCATTACCCCCCTACATGGTTGGTCCGTACGGACCTCTTTGCATGCTGAGATGGTCCGTACGGACCTTATTGCAAGTAGACACCATCATGGCTAAATCTTCTTCATCATCACAGATTCCCTCAAATCGAGGAAAACTAAAATTTTGGATTACCTGCAAGGTCCGTACGGACCTTATTGCAGTTTTCCTACACTATAAATAGAGGGCTCCCCCTCCCTCATTTTCACACATTTCCCTCTTCTCTCCTCTCCCCCCAGCCTTCAGGCTCCCCTCTAAGACCCTTCGGGGCACTCCCGGCCCCTTTCGGATCCTTTCGAGGCCTTCCGAGCCCCCTTGCGGTGCTCCGAAGCCTCCCCGAGCGCTCCCGCGACGCTCCCGCGCTGCCCCGAGGCACTCTCGAGGTACTCTGAGGCCCCTCGTGGTACTCCGAGGCCTTGCCTGGTCTTTCCCGAGGCGTCCCGGCTCTTTCCGAGTCAAACCGGCGATCCCAAACCACGCCGAACCTCTGCCCGAATCCAACCAACGATTCCAACGCACGCCGAACCTCTGCCCGAATCCAACCAACGATTCCAACGCACGCCGAACCTCTGCCCGAGTGATCCCTGCGATCCCAACGCACGCCGAAACTCTGTCCGCAGACAACCGGCCCCTTTTCCGAAGCAATCCCGGTCCGTACCGGAACACTATTCCGTCCTCAAACACTATTCCCCTGCGGAAGACAGACACGAACCAACATTGGTAAGGCTCCATTCCTATACTATTTCAATACATTTCAATAAAGCAGTGTACAATGTAGACATCCGACACAGCATGCATTTTTAAAAGCACATACACACACACACACAACAGTTAAAGAATATTAGGGGTACCTGAAAGTCTCGTTTTACGAGGCGACTCGGGTGAGCTCTAAGTTTCTAATATTCTCTTCCCGAGGAGTCATCTGACCTCCGAACTCAAAATCTCTATCACACAAAAACAGTTTATTTTTAAGCGATGCCCTTTTTCAATGTTTTGGGCTTAATAAAAACGGCGTGGCGACTCTACAAAGCGAAAACACGGCGAGACACCGCCCAACTAACGCAAGCGGAATAAGCCGAGATGCCGGCGCGAACGCGCTGCCTCTCGGATCCGGGCGACTTTCCCGAACGCGACGCAACGAAATGCGAGATGCCGGGGCTCCGCGCGCGAGCCGGATCCCGGGTAATTTCAGTTGGCGACTCCGCTGGGGATCTTTTTGTTTTAAAACTTTTAAACAAAAAGCAAAAGATTTTTAAAACGATGATGAGGGTCAAACTTTCATTTTACCCCTTTCTTTAATTGTTGTGTGTGTGTGCATGTGCTTTACTTTTTATTTTACAAAAAAAGTAAAAATACAAAAAATGCATAAATATACATCTTCGTGCATACATTTAAAATTCTTCAAAACTTCGTTTTTACTCGGAAAAAAAATTTTAGAGACCGCACACTACGCGCACCGCTTGCCTCGGTTACACCGCACACTACTCACACTTTATTGCCTCGGTTACACCGCACGCTACGCGCACCTTGCCTCGGATACACCGCACACTACAACCCTTAACCCGGAGTGGTCTCGGTTGCGGTTCGTTTGGCCTTCCTACGCCTCTGACGCGCATCGGGATCATTCCAAACATCCCATCTTAGCCAAGTGTCAACCCCGCACGTTTGAGTCTTGAGTCACACTCTTCATCCAGACCCGATTGGTTTTTACCCAGTCCGTGTCATACAAGCCTGGATACATATCCCATGCCGGCCATTTTCTGAGTCAAAGCTCGGAACTTAAGATCCCTTGCGCAAGCAAAGCGATGAAAGGTCATGCTTAAATCTTGACCCGATCTTGATTTTCCGAAGCTACACCCAGACGATGTTCTTTCCCGGATATACATCCATGCTCACATGACACCATGTCATCAAGCCTTTAATACGTCAGCCATGACGATATGACCCAGCCAACGCCTAACGTCACGGATCCCTTGCGCAAGCAAGGTAAAGAGAAGTCATGCCGAACTACCCGATCTTGACTCAAAGCCGGCTCGGCTCATTATTCACATGGCTAACGCATTAAAACGAACATGACGTGTGCCTTGGTCCTTAGGTTCGGTTTTTTCTTTTAGGCCGGTGGAAACCGCTTGCCCCATGTGACCCTCGCCGGGGCTGTCCACCCCGGGATGTCGAAATACATGTGCAAAACGAGGGCTTATAGCCGCACGAGATGGTCTCCATCGACCCAGATCTAGCATAGTTGCGAAAAAAGAAGAGCAATCTTTTCCAACCTACCTAGGACTTTACGAGAAAACACGTTTAAGTAAATTAAAACAACAAAAAAAACGGAAACCGCATGTCACGTGAGCTTTCCCCCTTTATCCAAAAGGCCTTCCCGTGTCTAAACCTTGCCCGTCACCCCCTCCAGCGAACCGAGAGTGATCAAGAATGCTCGGGAACTACTCTCCCCGTGTCAAAGCCGCAAGGTCCAACATCCTTCCCACCGCAGTCACCAGGGCAGTCCATCAGATCCCCATGGCCAAGTCAGTGGATAACAACGAGGAAAATGGGACCTTACCCCCGAGAAATTTCCTAACCTTGGAAGAAGTTTGGCAGGTCCTCATGACTATTGAGAAACGCCAAGGTGAACAACAAGCCTGGATTGAAGGTGCCATGCACCACTTCGGGACATTAGCCACCCAACTACCTGGGGCTTCCAAAGTCATGCCCGCTTCTGCAGCTTCTAACATCTCTCATTGTCTCCCAGAGGTCAACCTGTTGCCCTCATACAAGCCATGCAGTTACGACATAAAGCCACAAGACCCCCCGGGGGAAGACATGCCCATTCGGCATCCCGAGGTCCCGATACCACCGCCGAACAACGAACACATCTGGTGGGACGTCTGCGATTGCAATGTTTGCCTGGAAATGGAATTCCAAGATGAAATGAACGAGGGCCGCCCTCGAAGAAAGAAGAAACCCTCTTCTCAACAAAAACTGAAGAAGAGATACGAATCCGGTGACCCCACGATCGGAACCCTGGGGGAACCATCAGGAAAATTTGACTACTACGTCATCTACTCCAGCAAATCTCCTCAGCCTAGCTCTGCACAAGGCCACGGCAACGTCTGCGCCATGATCAGATGGGACGAGCTCCGCACCGCCACCGACGGCCCGAAGGTCCAGATACCTCAACCCTTGTCTTGGGAGGATCTCAAAGCCACTATTGATCCTTCAATAAAAGCTATGACGGTGAACGAATTGAAATGCGCAGTCTGGCCCTACGCCAATCAAGGCCCCCTCGACGTAAATAGGAGAGACAAGCAAAGCGAAAGCCGAGGTGAACGTTCTAACGCGTTCCGGTCAAATCCCGACGAATCCTCCACGGGCGAGACAAAAGGCCGGCCATACAGAGCCACGAACCGAAAAGGGGCTCCTATGCCAAAGAAGCCGAAACCCTTGACCCAAAAGGCCGAAGATCCTCTCTTAACTCGGCTCAAGCGTACTCGAGCTAACATCTCGCTCTGGTCTTTACTCACTTCATCTTACCCGCACAAACTCAAGTTGGAAGAAAGTCTGGCCCAGACCATGGTTCCCATCTCCGTGACACCTGATGAAGCTGTTCAGATGATCGGCAACGTTAATTACAGCAACATCATCACCTTCACGGAGCTCGACCTCCCAAAATTTGGGGCTGACCACAATGAGCCTCTCTACATAACAGTTCAACTGGACGAGCGCCGTCTCCCTCGAGTCTTGGTAGATGGGGGATCATCCATGAACGTCCTTCCATCCAAAATGATGGATCTGTTAGGGATCAAAGCAACTGATCTGAAACCCTCAACTCAGGCAATCAAGGCATACGACTCAACGTCTCGCCCAGTCTTGGGAATAGCCACCTTGAACCTATGGTTCGGAAAGCAGATGGTCCCGACCGACTTCCAAGTCATCGACATCCCGATCACATTCACTGCCATCTTGGGACGCCCTTGGCTACACCAGATCAACGGGGTGGCATCCACTCTCCACCAATGTGTAAAGTTCGTCCAAGGAACAGATCTAACCATCATCTACGGTGATAGCATAGTCACCGAAAGGACCGACACAAACGGCATCCCGGTTTTAGAGATCAAACACGATGATGATGGCTTGATGCTAACGGGGTTCACCATCGAAAGCCCAAAGGCCCAGGTATGCCACATAGACCTGCCTTTGATTTGGGACAAGATCCCTCCCCCAATGAAAATGATGAAGCACATGAACTACATCTCGAGGCTTAGTTTGGGAAAATGCCATCAGGGTACCCAAAAAATCATCAACATCAAGGAACAGAATACCCTACATGGCCTGGGATACATTCCTACTCCCGAACACATTGCGGAAGACATGCAAGCTGCACGGAAATGCTCTGCCAATGGCAAACGAGGCTTGCACGCAATCTCCGAGCTCCACCCTTACAGCTTCGACATGACCAAGTACTTCACAAAGAAGGATGACAACTTGAATGAAGACACAGGAAAGGGAACAGAGCCGATCAGCACCGAACAAAGCCGGCCGACAACCATAGACAAGCTCCAGCGGAACCTGGCAAGATTCAGAGGCCTTAAGCCAAATCCAGTCAGAAGAGCATTTCTTGATGCACCAACTCTGCCGGGACCCACGACCACCACTATTCACAATGAATTTTGGTTCGGGAAAACCCCCTCTTTGGCAGAAGAACTCGAAAAACTTCCTCTGGCCACACCCCTGCCCCCCAACAAGTGGGACGGGTGCCCGCATTCGAGCTAGTAATGCCCAAGACAAAAGCAAAAGACTCCGCAGACGATGCTTGGAACGAGCCACTGCTCCACCTGCTCTTCAATGAAGAAATCGAGATGCCAGATCTAAATGATTTTGTTTCTAATAACTATATGATAGCCATGATCGGGAACGGTGACACAAAGCCTTTCAAACCCCGCCTCCTATCAAGCTCATTGCCACTCAATAACTGGGCCACCTTCTCCGGACCCACCGCCAGCAAAAGGAACATGATCGAACAACTTGGTCTGACCCCTCGAGTCCTAGAGTCCAGTGTCAAAACCCATCCTGAGTCCATTATCTTTGAGTTTGAGTCTCTTGAGTCATCTGATGGCCTCACGCCAAAAGATTACGAACTCATTGCCAATAATGTATTCCCGTATGCTCTTAATGAATGCTTTTATCTTTCCGAGTATCCTCTCATTGCATCTTTAACAACTGATAAATTAACTAACACACAAACAGTTAATAAAGATTCACTTGATAAAGAAGCAGACACATTAAATGAACAATACATTAAGCACATCATTAAGCATGTTGTCAAACGAGAGAAAAACCGGGCCCAAGCTGCCGAGGAGGTTTTAACCAAAGTGAATTTGGGAACTGCTGAAGAGCCAAAAGAGACGCAAATCGGAAGTTTCTTCACCGGCACAGAGCAAGACGCATTGACTGCAATGCTCAAGGAGTTCGTGGACGTGTTCGCTTGGTCTTACCGAGACATGCCCGGATTAGATCCAAACATTGTAGAGCACCGGATCCCCTTGAATCCCGAGGCTAAGCCTATCAAGCAAAAGCTACGCCGAATCAAGCCAAAATGGTCTTTACAAGTCAAAGAAGAGATCGAGAAGATGCTCCGCGTTGGCTTCATCAAGGTGATCGAGTACCCCACA
This sequence comes from Adenophora triphylla var. japonica, assembly GCA_022495995.1. Taxonomy (NCBI): domain Eukaryota; kingdom Viridiplantae; phylum Streptophyta; class Magnoliopsida; order Asterales; family Campanulaceae; genus Adenophora; species Adenophora triphylla. The sequence continues at coordinate 13,517 of JAFEMH010003729.1, forward strand.
TGGCTCTCCAACATAGTCACGGTCACCAAGGCCAACGGAAAGGTACGCTGCTGTATGGACTTCCGAGATCTCAACAAAGCAAGTCCCAAGGACGATTTTCCACTACCAAACATCGACATGTTGGTAGACACTACAGCTAATTTCGAAGTCAAGTCTTTCGTGGACGGGTTTGCCGGCTACAATCAAATCAAGATGGCCGAAGAAGATCAAGAAAAAACAGCCTTCACAACCCCCTGGGGAACCTATTGCTACACAGTGATGCCGTTCGGACTAAAGAACGCTGGGGCTACCTATCAACGGGCAGCAACCACCCTCTTCCACGACATGATCCACAAAGAGATCGAAGTGTATGTCGATGACATGATCGTCCACTCAAAGGGATCAGACGGACAACACCTCATAGACCTGAGAAAGTTCTTCAATCGCCTCCGAAAACACTCGATGAGGTTAAACCCTGCCAAATGCACATTTGGGGGTCAGCCGAGGCAAAGTCTTGGGATACATGGTCACCGAGCGAGGCATCGAGGTTGATCCTCAAAAGATCAAGGCCATCATCGAAATGAGACCACCGCAAACTCAAACAGAGGTGAAAAGCTTCATGGGTCGCCTGCAGTATATCATCCTCTTCGTCAATCAATTGACCTCCATATGCGAGCCAATCTTCAAACTAATGAAGAAGAACGCCGACGTTGAATGGAACTAAGAATGCCAAGATGCCTTTGAAGAAATAAAGGCGTACCTTGTGAGTCTCCCGATTCTCTGTCCTCCTCACGAGGAGAAGCCACTTTGCCTGCATGTACCTAAACCGTGACCAGACACTTTGCCGGTTGGAGCCATGCTCTGTCAAGAAAAGAAAGAGTCACGAGTTGAGAACGCCATCTACTTCGCCAGTCGAAAGTTTCAAGGCAGCGAACTCAACTACTCAGCTCTCGAAAAAACCTGCGCAGCTCTAGTATGGGTCGTCAGAAAATTACGGCACTACATGCAGTCGCACACGGTGCACTTGGTTTCCAAAATGGATCCAGTCAAATACCTCTTCGACAAGCCATCTCTGTCAATGAGGCTCGCCAAATGGTCTTTCTTCTTAGCCAAATTTGACATCAAGTACATAAACCAAAAGTCAATCAAGGGACGGGCAATGGCCGAACAGCTGGAAATTCCCATTGAATTAGAAATTCCCTCACTCCGAGTGCTGCTGGAAAATGACATCAACGAAGTCGAATGGCTCCGAAGCCGACACGATGAATTGGCTCTGCTAGACGAGCGACGACTAAAGGCCATGGAACATGTCCAAGCCTACCAAAGCAGGATGGCTAGAGCTTTCGACAAGAAAGTCAAATCCCGAGACATCAAGGAAGGCGACCTGGTACTCAAAGAAAAGCCTCCCACTTGAACCAACCCACTGGGAAAATGGGAACCAACATGGATCGGCCCTTTCGTGGTTCAAAATATCTTCTCCGGAGGTGCCATGAAGCTGACAGACCTAGACGGCAATCCCTTCATGAATCCAGTCAACGGAAGCAAACTCCGCAGATACTTCACCTAAAGAAGAACAATTGTGCATCTCTTGGCACTTCATGTAGTGTCGAACTACACAGACCTGAGCCCTCTAGTCCGGGGGAACATAGGAAACCTTAATTGGTCCGGTCTAAAAACACACAAAAAAGTCAAAAGTTTGAATGTCAACCAAAGACCTCCATCAAACTACACACTTTCCAAGAGCCCGCCCCCAACGTCACCTTGACCAAGTCAAACAACGGCGGCAACATCAAAGGACATCCGAAGGTCACTCAACATCAAACGACTGACCCATGTCTACTTCCAAGCTAGGGGCTTGTCTTCGCCCTCACGCGCTTCAAAAAAAAAAAAGAGCTCGAGCAAGGCTCTCAAAAAAAAAAAAGGGAAGCTCAAGCAGAAGCTGCGAAAATGAGGTCAAGAGCCCGACGCCAACAAGAGGCAAGGAAGCTACGGAAATGACCGTCAAAACGACTTGTCAGGGGATCATCCAACCTCTCAGCCAAACACAAAGCCCAAGCAAAAGGGATTGCCGTCAAGACCCAGGTTGCTTCAGTCCGCGAATGCAACAGAAAAGTCCAAAAATGGACGTCGTCAAGGTTCACAAAAGAAACAAAAAGCAAACAAGAGATCTTGCGTCTCGACAAAGATTTAAAAGTAAATCACAAATCACTAACGGTTACAACATTTCTTGATGAGTTCAAGCACGGTCTACTCTCAAATTCACAACATGCTAAAAGGCAGCTTAATACATTTAACGAATAATGTGTTTGCAATGCAATGAATGGATACCTAGGAGGTCATTCCGCGCCATCTGCGCTTGTCCCCTCGCCATTCTTTCCTTTCTTCCCTCGTCCCCGGCGAGTCTTCTTTCGCTCCACATGAGCCAGCTCTGCGTCTCTCAGTCCGAGATTAGGGGTCCTCCCCATAGAGTCAAACAATCCAGCAGCTCTCAGGGCTTCATTCGCCCGTGCTTCGGCTCGGATCTCCTCCCCGCGAGTCTGCAAAAGAGGACCTCTCCCCGTCAGTCGGTCAACTCTGGTCTCGTAGTCAAACAAAGTGTCTCCCGTAACATCCTGAGGGTCAGACCAGGCTTCGGCACTCCTAAGGCAATAGCTACTACGGCAATCAGGCTCCAGAATCGCTCCACGCCTGCTCCCCAAAGCCACTTGGGACTGCCCAACACGCTGCTCATACCAAGCCAGGTACTGGGTCGTCAATACGACACTCTCCCGACGTCTAAGGAGCACCACCTGAGGGAAAGCGGAGTACTTCCATACCCTCAGAAAATACAGAAGAGCACCTGAAGCGGCCGTACAAAGAGGAACTACCTTCGCAGTAGCAAGGTCATCCCAGCCCAACAAAGGCTCCTGCTTCATCCCAAACTGCTGAGAAACAAGAGACGGAATATAGAAGGAGGACCAAGACAAACCGGGAACTCTAACAACATAGGACCCTTCCTGCAAGGCCCTCCTAGTCTCGATACCCCAGTGCGGAACCCACCAACGGATCTGATGCGTACCAAGCTGTGCCATCCATCTCTCCCAGGCGGACTGATCCATATCCAATACAAGAGGTCGCCGAGCAAATGACCACGGGCTAAACGATGTCGCAGCCTCGGGCATGGCCTGAAGTCTCTCTCGCAGCCACAAGGTGAGCAAAGCGGGGATTCCCCCTCTCATGAATCGATCCCCAGTCGCCAGACAGTCGATACCATGAAGAGTCTCCCCTAGCACCAACGGGACAATATCCTCTCCAGCTCTGCAGTGCCCAACCACATCTAGCAAAGTGCCATCGCAAACCCCAAGGGAGCTGACTATGAAAAGCGTCGCTATCACGCACAAGGCAAATGCATCCCACGAGACATCACTCTCATCATCAATCATGAACCGCTCCGGCAACGCAGAAATGTCAATATGACCCGAATCAAGGATCATGCCCTGCACTTCTCCCAACGAAGTACGAAGAAAGCCTGCAAGCTTCACGCTCACAGCAGCACCACCAATCAAAGGAAGCGAGATGGCCTCCACCTCCGGTCCTCCAATCAAAGCCCGAAAATCCTCAAAGGTGGGCACTACCTCGTTATAGAAGAAGCAATACACATGCCTCCTAACATCCCAGAACTTCGCGGCAGCCCGCAACAAATCCCAATCAGGAACCAACTCCTTAAGAGACCAAACCGAGCAAAGTCAAAACCTTACCTCGAAAGCCCGCCTCTGATGCCTCATACGGTGTTGCATCCACATTTTCAGCCGCTCAAGGAAGAGTGCTTGCCGCTCCTGCAAAATCCTTGGCAAAATTCTTGGAACATACGAAGAATCCATGGCAAAAATGGAGGTTCCTAGAGAAAATGGGGAAGAAAGCTCGAAAATGGCTGCAAATGGGAGTGGGGAAAGTCCAGACATCCGGAGAACATTTATTTCCTCCCCAAAAGCAAAGCTGGTCCGTACGGACCTCTTTGCATGCTAGGTCTGTCCGTACGGACCTCTTTGCAACCATGACTCACTTCCCCAGCAAACAGTACAACAACCACTGTTACCAGCAGGACCTTGCTCCAAACTGCCCAAACTCTGGCCAAAGCCATTTTCGACAAGCACACACTACCCACAAACGCACTCCCAGCTCACGTGGCATGCACAAATAATAAAGTAGCAACAATTCCTAGGACAATTCTCGGGAATCATAAAGACGACATTACATCTTAGAATAAAATGCTTTGCAATACAAATGCAAATGTTTTATTACAGGTACATAAATGTCTGTTGCTAAACAAAAAAAAAGGGATATGGAAAGAGGGAAAGTAAATGAATCCTAATCCGACTCCTCAGCATCATCATCATCACTGACATCCTCAAGCGAGAAGTCGGGCATCCCGGTAAACTCACCAGTCACACCCTCATCATCGGAGTACTGAATCCCCTCCTGGGGTTGGTACTCAAGATACTCAGAAGGGTCGAAACCGACAAAAGGGTCGAAATAGGCATGCTCTGACGAACCCTCACCCTGTGCATCCGGCAGAGGAAAGAACTGATGAAGGGTCTGCGACCTCTAGGCTCCCGAGGACGTCCCGGCGTCCATGCTATGTCGCCCCCGCGAAGGTCCCTCCGGCTATGGCTTCAACTCGGCTCTCGGTGGGGGAACATCTACAGAATGCCTCGAAGGCATCGGCTCGTACGCCGGCACACGCCGAAAAGACTGGCAAGACATCTTCGACGCCATCTTCTTCGTGAAGGACCTCATCGCCACATAACGGCGGGTCAGCATGTCATAGGCTCTCCCCGGGACCTGCACAAGCAAGCAGCCAAAGAAACGCTCAGTAATACAGTCATACTCAACAAAAAGAGAAAAATACAGAAAAGATGCCAAGATGGAAAAGAGTAAGCACACTCACCGGCATGTCAGGATCCACTCGGTAGGCAGCAGGAGCCTACTCAGGGACGGGTACAGACACCCTCCTCCTCGAGGAATCCCCACGGACATATGTAAAATCCGGGCCAGGCACTGGAACCTCTGGGGGACCCTGCGGACCAGCCTCCCTCTCTCTCGCCAACACCTGTGATGTCCTTAACTTCCTCCTCACGAAGGCCCCATACTCCTCTCGATACAAAACAAACTCATGGGCACTCACGCCGCCCAAATACCTCTCAAACTCCAGTACGTCCATATCCCGGGAATCCAACATCCCAAAAGGCGGGTCCCTCTGAGCCAAGGGAAGCATACCCGAGTCGTGCTACCAAAAGACCCTCTCGCCCAAGTATATAACATCGCAGGTCAGGCCCCGCAGCATCTTCCTCTGCGCCGTCACCACAGGAGCCCCCTCGAACTCATCAGCCTCGTATCGAGCCCAGGGGTACAGAACGAACTCCGCCGGACTATCTCTCCCTAGATGCGCCTGCACCTCCCCATAGGTAATGGTGAGCTTCACCCTGCTGGTCCTCCTCCTCCTCGCCGGGCGTGCCCAGCCTAACATAGCAGGATAGGCCGCTATGGCCCCAGGATCTCTATCCCACGGGAAACACTGAAAGATCTCGTAGAACCACACCTGCGACAAAAGCAGAAAAGGCTCAGTGCAAAAGAAAATGGAGAAAATGACAGGTTGCTAATCAAAAACAACAATAAACTCATACCTCCAAAGCAAAATCAAAACAAGCCAAGGAACTGGCCACGCCTCTGCTGAACCAGTCCAAGGAGAAATAAAGCTCCGCCAGGCCCGCCTCGCCCCAAGCTACGTCACAGACTCTCTCCAAGTCAATCAAGCTCTTCAGCAGAGCGAAAGGAGCCGTCGTCGCGTGGTTCGAGAACAGAGTCTCAGAAAGGGCAAACCACAATACTGGCCGTAATCCTCGTCTCCACATCGCTGTACAACATGCCTAGGCCCCTATGAGGAAGAGGCGCAAAGCCCAGCAGCTCAGTCAGCACGTCCTCAGCTATCCTATCCCTCCACCGCACTGGCCCTCCTTTGAAGGAAAGCCCGGTGATAGCAGCAAAATCGGTGGGCAACACCGTCACCTCGCCCTAGCTCATATGGAAGGTGTGGGTAGTATCCCACCAATACTCAGATAAGCCCAGGAAGATACTCTTGTTCTTCCTCGTGTCAGAGATCCCGGCCAAGTTCTCCACGAACACGCCCAGGCCAGAAGCATAGACCAGCCTCCTAGGGCTCGGTCCGCCATCCACAGAGATATTCGGCATCTGTTGCCACAACTCAACTACAGCCTCGAGCGATCCCCGAGTCTTCATCTTTTTGGCTTTCCCAGCCAAAAGCCCCTCATCCTGCAGGTAAACACAGCAAAGGTACGTCAGTCACAGTACTTAATACCAAAGTATAAAAAAAAAAGGTCTGTCACGAAACACGACACACATTGCACAAATTTTTTTCACACAAAACACGGCACACATTACTTTCACATGAAACCCGTCACAAAACACGGCATGCATTACACATCATTTTCCCATACAGTCCGTCACAAAACACGGCACACACTGTACAAATTTTCTCAACAGAGGGATTAAGCCCTACACGATACATTTTCAAAAGACCCGTCACAAAACACGGCACATATTGCACATATTTTCCCCACAAAGTTCGTCAACAAAAACACGGCACACACTGCATGACACGTTTTCAAAAGAAAAGTCCGTCCCTACACGGCACATACTTTCAGACAAAACCCGTCACAAAAAACGGCACATGTCACATTTTTCACAAAACTTGTCCCTACATGGCAATTTTTCCCACAATGTACATACATAAACAGCATAAGGTACAAAACACCAAAGCATGCATTTTCAAAGAGAGGCACTTTATTTTCACAAATAAGAGCTAATCTACACATTTTTGCACAAAAATCACATACCCACAATATTTACATGCTCAATTTCAACAATTCATCTTGAATTTCACAAAAAAACATGGCAAATAACAAAAGCCCCAAATATGTGAAAAACTAAAACCTAGTTCTAGCATTCAAAAATTCAAGCAAGGAATCAAAACGAAATTGATTTCTTACCTCCCTGACATTCCTGACTCGCCGGTTATGCACCTCCAGATTCGGGTACAACACATCCGGATTCTTCGAAGAAGGCAAAAAGGAGATCCAATTTCTTTGAAGCTCCATCCTTTGCTCGATCACATCTCGACTCCGTTGGCGACGTCCCCTCCTTGATCCTTCCGCCATCGCAAGCAATTCAAGCTAAGAAATGGAAGATTTTGGACAACAATGGAGTTTTTCTCCTTCTCTCTCTCTCTCTGGTTCACGCACGGGAAGAAGAAGAAATGGGGAAAGGCTCGGCATTTAAACCCAGTCAAAATATGGGAACTGTAAAATTCAACATTGGTCCGTACGGACCTCTTTACATCCCAGGTTGGTCCGTATGGACCTCTTTGTAACGAAGGACCAAATTACTTTTCTGCCCTTATAATCTTTGCCCCTGGCTGTCCAAAGGCCTATTTCAGCAGATTCAATGCAGATTGGTCCTTAACCCATCAACGCAAGCACCGGCCATCATCGTAAGCCCGGATTTCGCCCACTAAACGGCAATGCAAGCACCGGCCGTCAGTGTAAGTCTGGATTTCGCCCACTAAACGGCAATGCAACCCTCGGCCGTCATCGTAAGCCCAGACCTCGCCCACTAAACGGCAACCCTGACACCGGCCATCAAAGTAAGCCCAAGCTCCTTCCCCAGCAAGTCAAAAGGGAAGTCGTACAAGACCGCATATCCCCAGCACCGGCCGTCTTCGTAAGCCCGGACCTCGCCCACTAAATGGTAAAACAAGCGCAAAAGGAGCCAGCACCTCCCAGCACTAATCCCAAGGCACAAAATGCCTCCAAAATGCCAAACGGTGAAGCAACCACCGGCCATCAAAGTAAGCCCAAAGTTACCTTCTCAGCAGAAAAAGCCCCTACAAGGCCACGATAAATCCCCAACGGATGAACACCGGCAGTCATCGTAAGTCCAACCTTCTCCCCAGCGGACAAAGCACGAGGCATCTACACCTCTCGCAATCAAAGCACAAGGCAGCCACGCCTCTGCAAACTGCAGCCAGAAGACGATTCAAGTCCTCACGCATGGCACACCCGCAGCCAGAAGACGATTCAAGTCCTCACGCATGGCACACCCGCAGCCAGAAGACGATTCAAGTCCTCACGCATGGCACACCCGCAGCCAGAAGACGATTCAAGTCCTCACGCATGGCACACCCGCAGCCAGAAGACGATTCAAGTCCTCACGCATGGCACACCCGCAGCAGATGGATGTGGTTTTACCCATCCAAAAGATATGTTCCTAAGCTTATTTTTTGTTCGAATCCGTGAGAATTTAATGTATATTTGAGTGCTTTGATAGTTCAGGGAGTTAATAAAGGTGGTGAAGCAAAATGGTCAAGAAAGCTGGAAAAGCCACTGTTGTGATGGGCGACCGCCCAGGATCTTATGGGCGACCGCCCAAGCTAGAGATGACCAAGCCCTGAAACCGCTGTTGTCGTAGGCGGCTGCCCAAGGAATGATGGGCGACCGCCCATGCTGAAATCCCACAAGATGAGAAGTTGTTGTACACATGGGCGACCGCCCAAGGCAAGGTGGGCGACCGCCCACGTATGATTAACACTGAAGGCCAAACCGCTGTACACATGGGCGACCGCCCATTGCCAGGTGGGCGATCGCCCACACCCCCGATTTCAGAAGATCAGTTTCCTTTTTCAAGGAGGATTTCATGCCCTTTCCAAAACTTATCCCCTTTCTTCCCCAGAATAAATAAGGAACTTCAGCAACAGTTTTTTTTTTCATGCTTTATTTTCTTTTGGGTAGTTGGGAAGGCTCAAGGATTGAAGGGTTGTTCATCATCACCAATCAGGTTTTATGTATTTTTCTTTTTACTCATCTCTTTTGTCTTTTGAGATGAGCATGAGTAGCTAATCTCCTTTAGGTTTGCGGATTGGTTGTAGCAATACATGAATTTTATGTCTTAATGTTTTAATTATTAATTCAATTTCTTTCTAGAACAGTAAAATAATTTTAATTGGTTCTAGGGGTTTATTTGCCCTAGAACTTGTGGGTATTCATTGCTACGGTAACTCGGGCATAGATACAAGGCTTCTATTTTACTGTTTAAACCTAATTGAGGACGTAACTGAAATCAATTGGTTTAGGTTTGTATATTCCTTCGATCTTCATGAGTTCTTTGATTGTTAAACCTACGTAATTGGAAGTATAACAAAAGAAGAATATTTGAGTTGCAACTCGCACACCAAACCGTCCCAACTCATGATTTTGTGAATGAACCCTAGAATATAAATTGATGGCTTTATAAATAAAATGGCATAAAGTGAATGTATTGTGAATGACCAATCCGTGAATCTCCTTGTTAGTATTCGAATTTGTTATTTGTTTAATTCTGTGATTTTAATCATTAGTTTAATTTATTTGCGTTTCATCATTAGTTTAATCAATCAAAAGCGAACCCCCCCCTTTTGGTTACCTTTCACTGATTAAATTAACTTGTTAAAACCAATGAGTCTCTGTGGTTCGACCCCTGCTCGTGCATATTGCTACACCGGTAGCGAGTACACTTGCTCGGTAATTTATTACACAGTGGATTTTTGTCCATCAAGTTTTTGGCGCCGTTGCCGGGGACTTGTTGAGATTTTTAACAAGTTTTTTTTAATCGGTGCATGCTTGGTCGGCGTTCTTTGAATCCTAATCTGGAACCATTGAACGACGACATTAATAGGTTGGGTCAGTATTTACGAGATTTATACTTGACAGAGGGCAATCCCCTCGAAAGTGACCTAGAGACTTCTTCCACCGAGGGAGAAGAAAATTTTAATTTTGAAATGGCGGACCAAGTCATGAATGCGTTTGCTAGGCCAAGAGTCGACACATCGGTGTCGTGTATAGTGTTGCCCGATGCAGCACTAGCCTATGAAATCAAAGGCCAATATTTTAACATGATTCCTAATTTTTATGGCCTTGCTGGTGAGGATGCGTTAGCGTTTTTGAGAGAATTTATGTCTACCTTGAGTGGGTTCCCTACAAAAGAGGGTGTTACCTCGGAGCACTTGAGACTGAAGTGCTTCCCATATGCATTGAAAGACAAAGCCAAAATGTGGCTATTGTTACTCCCTCCCCGTAGCATCACTACTTGGGATGCTTTACATGATGCTTTTCTTACTAAGTTTTACCCTTATGATGCATTAACAAATTTTAGGGTGAAAATTATGGGATTTGCACAGGAACCGGGAGAAGCCTTCCACAAGGCATGGGATAGATTTAGGATGCTACAGATTCAGTGCCCCCACCACAACTTCCCTGCTTCTATGTTGCATCAAACTTTTTATGGGGCTTTATCCCCTGAATACCAATCAATGGTTGATAATGCGGCGGGGAGGTAGTTTGGGAAGTAAGACCGTCCAACAATGCCAGAAGCTGTTTGAGATGTTGAGTGCTAATTCTCAACAGAAGGGATCTAGGGGGGTAACAAGGGGAGTGCATGAGGTAGGGTTGAACAACGAGTTGGCTAAGCAGTTTGCATTACTGAACCAAAGATTTGATAATTTAGCTCTGCAAAATGCTTCTTCTTCTTCTGTACCTTCTATTGCTCATGTTGTAAATGACTTTTGTGCTAATTGTGGTCCTAACACTCATGCTACTAACGTGTGTCAAAGTGGTTTGCTGTTTAACCCTGAACAGGCACATGCAATGCAAGGATTTGGCCAGCGGTTCCCTCAAAACAATAATCCTTTTTCGAACACATACAACCCGGGGTGGAGGCAACACCCAAATTTTTCATGGGGAGGCAATCAAGAACAAAATAAGCCTCTCCATCCTCAAGCTCCACCGGGACAGTATGAGCAAAAAAGGGAACCGTGGGAAGTGGCCATGGAGAAAATGCAAGCGGAAAATAATCAATTGAGGGCGGAAAGTCAACAAGCTTCCAAGAACCATGAAGCTGCCCTTCAAAAGTTGGAGACTCAAATTGGGCAATTAGCAACCGCCCTACAAGGTCATAAGTCTGGGACCTTTCCGAGCCAACCACATCAAGCAAATGCCATTATCACTCTGCGAAATGGCAAACAGGTAGGTAGTGAGGTACTTTCTCCTTCATCTTCTTCCCCCCCTCCTGTTGTAGATAAGAATGCTAATGTGGATAATGATGATGTTGGTTGTGATAAGAGTACATGTGATATGGGGGAAAATTCTAAAGTTGATTCTCCACCCCCCATGCCATATGTACCTCCTGTACCGTTTCCCGGAAGATTTTTAAAACATAAATTGGATAAGCAAATGTCGGAGTTGATGAACATGTTTTCTAAGGTGAACATCAATATCCCTTTACTCAATGTGATCAAAAACATTCCTGCTTATTCCAAATTTTTCAAAGAATTAAATTCCAAGAAACATAGGTATGGGACAGATGATAGAGTAGTGATGAGTGAAAATGCTAGCGCAGTGGTACAACATAGTCTTCCACCCAAATTGAAAGACCCCGGAAGTTTTCTGATTTCTATTACTATGGGGGGATCAAAGCGGGTAAAAGCTATGTTGGATCTTGGAGCCAGCATTAATTTGTTGCCATATTATTTATACGAGGAGTTGGGTTTACCCGAATTAAAACCCACCACAATGGCCCTACAACTGGCGGATCGGTCCATTAAAAGACCTGTGGGCATTGTGGAGGATGTTTTAGTTCAGGTAAATTCAATCATTGTGCCTGTTGATTTTGTGGTGCTTGAAATGCCAAAAGGTGAAGGAAGTTGCCGCGATTCACCCATATTACTTGGGAGACCTTTCATGGCGACGACCAACACCATTATTAATGTGAGAAATGGCAAACTGTCTATGACAGTGGCGGGTGAGAAAATTGAAATTTCTGTGTTTGATGCCATGAAATATCCTAGTGATGATAGTAAGGAGTGTTCATATGTTGATAATCGTGAAGCTTTGTCAAATGACGGTGAGAATTCTAGGGATAGTGCGGGTTCCCACTTATGTGCCGTGAAAAATAAGGCCGACAATCTTGGTTCTTGTGATGGCCCGTATCACCCCCTAGACCGATCCCAAAAGGGATCGGTGTCCCCATTAAAATCTTTCTTTCCGCTTAAGTCTACCAATATTGATAAAATGGAAGAATGTTGTTCTATTGATACTTCTGATGCTTTGTATGTTAAGATGCATGTTCAGGATGCTTGCGATTTGGTGGAGGAGAAAGAGGTGCTTGATTGTGATAAAAACAAGGCACCAACGGAGTTTGGGGGAGAGACTCCCAAGAAAAAGAAATTGAAGAAAAAGAAAAAGAGCAAGAGCAAGAAAAAGGTTAGAAAAATCTCTTGGGCTTCATCCGAGTTTGTAGAAAAGAGTGAATTGTTGTGGAAAGTGGTGGGCATTTATGCCCGAGAATGTGCAAAGTGGGCCAAGGGAAGGAAAGCCAAGGCCAAAGGGAATGTGGTCACATCAAATCCCATTTAGTTGGGAGCAATGGTCGGGCTAACGACTTTAACCAAAGGCGCTAATTGGGAGGCAACCCAAGTAGGTATATTTTTATTGCTTTATTTAATTGCTTTGTTGTGTCTTTTCTCCTTTGAACCCAAGGCATGTTGTTGTTCTCTTTGCTATGAGGACATAGCATGTTTTGAGTTTGGGGGTAGATGTCTCCCCGAGTTTGTGGGTTTATAGGGGAGTGTAAATAGTGTCACCCTCTAAAAAAATTAGAAAATTTTAAAAATTTTGTTCTCATTGCATGTGTGGAAGTTGGCCAACGTCTGTGAGGATTTGAGAGTTTTTGATTGAGTTTTGCTATGTTTGTGCCAATTTGAATTTGTTTATTAGAATTGCATTAATTCATGTAAAACACAATTGCACCACCATTCACTTCCATTATATTTCTTGATCATGGTCTTTAATTTAGGTGTCTTTTATGGGTTCACTTTGACATTCTCGGGGGTCCTAGAACATGATTGCATGCTTGTCAATAACAAATCAATAGATTACTTGGTATTTATGGCTTATCTTTCCTTGACAACCCTCTTGTGAGCCTTCGACTTTCTCGTCACTGTATATAAATTGTCACTTGATCCCTTTTGAGCCTGTTTAGAAAGAGTGGAAATCTAGACCACCATTCGCCTTCATTTGATGCTTAATCCCTAACCCTTGACACCTAGAATAGGTCTATCCCACCTTTTCAAGAATGTGGAATTAGAAATGATCAGTTTGGGGGTTACATGGGGAAATTATGGGAATGAGTGAGGAAGGTCAAAAGTTGGAAATATGATTTGTATTGTATAAAAGGGGGCTATATAAAAAAAAAAAAATCTGAAAAGAAAAAAAAATTGGCCCCCAATTCTGTGAAATATGTTTGATAAGTGACCTAGTTTGAGAGAGGGAATGCTTTCAACCCCAAGTGTATAAAATATGAACAAAGTTCTAGTTTGGGGGTTGAAGCATTGGGGAAACAAAGGTGAGCGGAAAAGCTGAAATTCCGGAATGTGTTATATGCAATGGAGGGCTTTTAGTTTCACATTCTTGTATTTGTATGTCCATTCCTTCGTTTGTACCCGTGAGCCTAGCCCCACATTTGTGTGGACTTAACTTTGAGCCATATTTTTGTTCAATATTGAGTAATCGGGTTGACAAGTGTGTAATCATGCGTATGAGTATCCTTGTGTATGTAACTGTATTGTTATTTGTAATGTAGAGCATGTGTTAGTGAACCCATAAACAATCTTATCTTGTTGATCATGATCTCCCATAATTCATTCATCATTCAGGCCGAGGTGGAAAATTGTGGGTTAGATGCATTAATGTAATTGTAATTGCATATTCTTATTGGCACTTGTTTAGCACATTTACGTGAGATTCTGAGACTTGCTTGGCCGGCAACTGGGTATGTATTGAGAACATGTCAAAAATATTTTGTGTTTATTGTTTCTTTATTTGTTAGGGTAGTTTTGTTTTTGTTTAAGTTCTTTTGTTTTACTCGGGGACGAGCAAAAGGTAAGTTTGGGGGTATTTGATGGATGTGGTTTTACCCATCCAAAAGATATGTTCCTAAGCTTATTTTTTGTTCGAATCCGTGAGAATTTAATGTATATTTGAGTGCTTTGATAGTTCAGGGAGTTAATAAAGGTGGTGAAGCAAAATGGTCAAGAAAGCTGGAAAAGCCACTGTTGTGATGGGCGACCGCCCAGGATCTTATGGGCGACCGCCCAAGCTAGAGATGACCAAGCCCTGAAACCGCTGTTGTCGTAGGCGGCCGCCCAAGGAATGATGGGCGACCGCCCCATGCTGAAATCCCACAAGATGAGAAGTTGTTGTACACATGGGCGACCGCCCAAGGCAAGGTGGGCGACCGCCCACGTATGATTAACATTGAAGGCCAAACCGCTGTACACATGGGCGACCGCCCATTGCCAGGTGGGCGACCGCCCACACCCCCGATTTCAGAAGATCAGTTTCCTTTTTCAAGGAGGATTTCATGCCCTTTCCAAAACTTATCCCCTTTCTTCCCCAGAATAAATAAGGAACTTCAGCAACAGTTTTTTTTTTTCATGCTTTATTTTCTTTTGGGTAGTTGGGAAGGCTCAAGGATTGAAGGGTTGTTCATCATCACCAATCAGGTTTTATGTATTTTTTTTTTTACTCATCTCTTTTGTCTTTTGAGATGAGCATGAGTAGCTAATCTCCTTTAGGTTTGCGGATTGGTTGTAGCAATACATGAATTTTATGTCTTAATGTTTTAATTATTAATTCAATTTCTTTCTAGAACAGTAAAATAATTTTAATTGGTTCTAGGGGTTTATTTGCCCTAGAACTTGTGGGTATTCATTGCTACGGTAACTCGGGCATAGATACAAGGCTTCTATTTTACTGTTTAAACCTAATTGAGGACGTAACTGAAATCAATTGGTTTAGGTTTGTATATTCCTTCGATCTTCATGAGTTCTTTGATTGTTAAACCTACGTAATTGGAAGTATAACAAAAGAAGAATATTTGAGTTGCAATTCGCACACCAAACCGTCCCAACTCATGATTTTGTGAATGAACCCTAGAATATAAATTGATGGCTTTATAAATAAAATGGCATAAAGTGAATGTATTGTGAATGACCAATCCGTGAATCTCCTTGTTAGTATTCGAATTTGTTATTTGTTTAATTCTGTGATTTTAATCATTAGTTTAATTTATTTGCGTTTCATCATTAGTTTAATCAATCAAAAGCAAACCCCCCCCTTTTGGTTACCTTTCACTGATTAAATTAACTTGTTAAAACCAACGAGTCTCTGTGGTTCGACCCCTGCTCGTGCATATTGCTACACCGGTAGCGAGTACACTTGCTCGGTAATTTATTACACAGTGGATTTTTGTCCATCAGCAGCCAGAAGACGATTCAAGTCCTCACGCATGGCACATCCGCAGCCAGAAGACGATTCAAGTCCTCATGCATGGCACATCCGCAGCCAGAAGACGATTCAAGTCCTCACGCATGGCACACCCGCAGCCAGAAGACGATTCAAGTCCTCACGCATGGCACACCCGCAGCCAGAAGATGATTCAAGTCCTCACGCATGGCACACCCGCAGCCAGAAGATGATTTAAGTCCTCACGCATGGCAAACCGCAGTCAAAAGACAATTCAAGTCCTCATACATGACACAACCACAGTCAGAAGACGAATCAAGTCCTCATACATGACATACAGGCAGCCCGGAAGGCTTTAAACCACTCGGTCCGGAAGACCGTATAAACCTCCCAAATCACTATCTCCAGCCCGGAAGGCTTTAAACCACTCGGTCCGGAAGACCGTATAAACCTCCCAAATCACTATCTCCAGCCCGAAAGGCTTTAAACCACTCGGTCCGGAAGACCGTATAAACCTCCCAAATCATTATCTCCGGCTCGGAAGGCCTTAAACCACCCGATTCGGAAGATCGTAAAATTTCCATCTCAGGACGCCACCACGTCCTCACAATCGACCTCGACAGTCACCACATCTTAGGACACCACCACGTCCTCACAGTCGACCTCGGCGATCACAAACCATCTTCTCGTAAGATTACATATCTTCTAGTAAGATTGCACACCCAGGACGCCACCACGTCCTCACAGTCGACCTCGGCGGTCACACCACAAACCATCTTCTCGTAAGATTACCCATCTTCTAGTAAGATCGCACATCTCAGGATGCCACCACGTCATCACAATCGACCTCGGCGGTCACACGATACTTTAGGGCACCACCACGCCCGCATACACTCACAATTTCACGACCTCTGAACTACGACCAGGCTTGATTCCCGCCAGGGATACGTAGGAATCCTATCACAGGGTCCAGCCATCGACCTATACGGTCACCCAGAGCGCCACCACGTCCATACCATCGACCTATACGGTCACCCAGGATGCCACTACATCCTTACCATCGACCTATACGGTCACCCAGGATGCCACCACGTCCTCACCATCGACCTATGCGGTCACCCACAGGACACCACCACATCCACACACAGAGTTCCAGTCAGAGGACATCTCACATCCTCGTACACAACAACACTCACCACACACACGAACTACGATCAGGCTTGATTCCCGCCAGGGATATGTAGGAATCCTATCACAGGGTCCAGCCAATTGACCTAAACGGTCACACAACAGGACACCGCCACGTCCTCCCACCGACCTACACGGTCACTTCCTCTCCCAGCACGCGATCCAGATTAGGACCCTTATCTTATTGAAGACCCCACTTCCTCCGTAAGTGACGTCGTCGAGGGGCTTCTGTAAGTACCCCAATCTGGATCACCCTCTTCCGAGTACACAGGAAACATCACAGACTCACAAACGCAGTCTCAAAGACCTTTGACACTCAAAACCCTCAAAAACCCCAAGCCAAACCAAGGGAGGAACCTTTCTGGGATAAAAAGGGATAAAAGGACCTTTTGGGAATTTTTTAGAATTCAGAAAAGCATAAGTAGTCCGTACGGACCTCTTTGCTGTAATGATTACAGAATTCCCTTAAAGTCCAACTTATTCCCTCAAATCCCGGAGAACATCATTACCCCCCTACATGGTTGGTCCGTACGGACCTCTTTGCATGCTGAGATGGTCCGTACGGACCTTATTGCAAGTAGACACCATCATGGCTAAATCTTCTTCATCATCACAGATTCCCTCAAATCGAGGAAAACTAAAATTTTGGATTACCTGCAAGGCCCGTACGGACCTTATTGCAGTTTTCCTACACTATAAATAAAGGGCTCCCCCTCCCTCATTTTCACACATTTCCCTCTTCTCTCCTCTCCCCCAAGCCTTCAGGCTCCACTCTAAGACCCTTCGGGGCACTTCCAGCCCCTTTGGATCCTTCCGAGGCCTTCCGAGCCCCCTTGCGGTGCTCCGAAGCCTCCCCGAGCTCTCCCGCGATGCTCCCGCGCTGCCCCGAGGCACTCTCGAGGTACTCTGAGGCCCCTCGTGGTACTCCGAGGCCTTGCCTGGTCTTTCCCGAGGTGTCCCAGCTCTTTCTGAGTCAAACCGGCGATCCCAAACCACGCCGAACCTCTCCCCGAATCCAAACAACGATTCTAACGCACGCCGAACCTCTGCCCGAATCCAACCAACGATTCCAACGCACGCCGAACCTCTGCCCGAATCCAACCAACGATTCCAACGCACGCCGAACCTCTGCCCGAATCTAACCAACGATTCCAACGCACGCCGAACCTCTGCCCGAGTGATCCCTGCGATCCCAACGCACGCCGAAACTCTGTCCGCATACAACCGGCCCCTTTTCCGAAGCAATCCCGGTCCGTACCGGAACACTATTTCCGTCCTCAAATACTATTCCCCTGCAGAAGACAGACACGAACCAACATTGGTAAGGCTCCCTTCCTATACTATTTCAATACATTTCAATAAAGCAGTGTACAATGTAGACATTCGACACAGCATGCATTTTTAAAAGCACATACACACACACACAACAGTTAAAGAATATTAGTGGTATCTGAAAGACTCGTTTTACGAGGTGACTCGGGTGAGCTCTAAGATTCTAATATTCTCTTCCCGAGGAGTCATCTGACCTCCAAACTCAAAAATCTCATCACACAACAAAAAACAGTTTATTTTTAAACTGATGCCCTTTTTCAATGTTTTGGGCTTAATAAAAACGGCGTGGCGACTCTACAAAGCGAAAACACGGCGAGACACCTCCCAACTAATGCAAAAGCGGAATAAGCCAGATGCCGGGGCGCGAACGCGCTGCCTCTCAGATCCGGGCGACTTTCCCGAACGCGACGCAACGAAATGCGAGATGCAGAGGCTCGCGTGCGAGCCAAATCCCGGGTAATTTCACCTGGGTGACCGTATAGGTCGATGGTAAGGATGTGGAGACGTCCTGGGTGACCGTATAGGTCGATGGTAAGGACGTGGAGGCATCCTGGGTGACCATATAGGTCGATGGTAAGGACGTGGAGGCATCCTAGGTGATCGTATAGGTCGATGGTAAGGACGTGGAGGCGTCCTGGGTGACAGTATAGGTCATGGGTAAGGACGTGGAGGCATCCTGGGTGACCGTATAGGTCGATGGTAAGGACGTGGAGGCATTCTGGGTGACCTATAGGTCTATGGTAAGGACGTTGAGGCTTTCTGGGTGACCACATAGGTCAATGGTAAGGACGTGGAGGCGTCCTGGGTGACCGTATAGGTCGATGGTAAGGACGTGGAGGCGTCCTGGGTGACCGTATAGGTCGATGGTAAGAACGTGGAGGCATCCTGAGTGACCGCATAGTTCGAAGGTAAGGACGTGGAGGCGTCCTGGGTGACTCTATAGGTCGATGGCTGAACCCTGTGACAGGATTCCTACGTATCCCTAGCGGGAATCAAGCCTGGTCGTAGTTCAGAGGTCGTGAAATTGTGAGGGTAGGCGGGCGTGGTGGTGCCCTGAAGTATCGTGTGACCGCCGAGGTCGACTATGAGGACGTGGTGGCGTCCTGAGATGGAAATTTTATGATTTTCCGAATCGGGTGGTTTAAAGCCTTCCGGGCTGGAGATAGTGATTTGGAAGGTTTATGCGGTCTTCTGGACTGAGTGGTTTAAAGCCTTCTGGGCTGGAGATATGTCATGTATGAGGACTTGATTCGTCTTCTGGCTGCGGGTGTGTCATGTATGAGGACTTGATTCGTCTTCTGACTGCGGGTGTGTCATGTATGAGGACTTGATTCGTTTTCTGACTGCGGTTGGCGGAGGCGTGGCTGCCTTGTGCTTCGATTGTGAGAGGTGTGGATGCCTCACGTTTTGTCCGCTGGGGAAAAGGTTGGACTTACGATGACTGTCGGTGTTCATCTGCTGGGGATATGTGGCCTTGTAGGGGCTTTTTCCGCTGAGAAAGTGACTTCGGGCTTACTTTGATGGCCGGTGGTTGATTCACCATTTGGCGTTTTGGAGGCATTTTGTGCCTTGAGACTTGTGCTTGGAGGTGCTGGCTCCTTTTGCGCTTGCTTTACCGTTTAGTGGGCGAGGTCCGGGCTTACGATGACGGCCGGTGTCTGCGTTGCCGTTTAGTGGGCGAAATCCGGACTTACGATGACGGCCGGTGTTGGTTTTGTTGGGTTGAGGACCAAACTGCATTGAATCTGCTGAAATAGGACTTTAGACAGCCAGGGGCAAATATTATAAGGGCAAAGAAGTAATTTGGCCACGGGTTGCAATAAGGTCCGTACGGATCTTCTCCCTCTGCAAAGAGGTCCGTACGGACCAATGCTGATTTTTACAGTTCCCAGGTTTTGACCAGCTTCAGACCCGAGGCTTTTCCCATTTCTTCTTCTTCCAGTTCGTGAGCAGCCGAGAGAGAGAAGGAGAAAACTCCATTTTTGTCCCAAAAATCTTTAGAAAATCCTCCACATTTAGCTTGAATTGCTTGTCGATGGCGAAAGGATCAAGGAGGGTTCATCGTCAACGGAGCCAAGAGGCGATCGAGCAAAGGACGGAGCTTCAAAGGAATTGCATCTCCTTCGTGCCTTCTTCGAAGAACCCGTATGTGTTGTACCTGAATCCGGAGGTGCATAATAGGCGAGTTAGGAACGCCGGGGAGGTAAGAGATCAATTTCGTCTTGATTCCTTGCTTGACCTGTTGAATGCTAGAACTAGGTTGTAGTTTTTCGCATATTTGGGGCTTTCGTTTTTTTTTTGCCATGCTTTTTGTGAAATTCTTGATGAATTGTTGAAATTGAGCATGTAAAAATTGTGGGTATGTGATTTTTGTGCAAAAATGTGTAGATTAGCTCTTATTTGAAAAAATAAAGTGCCTCTCTTTGAAATGCATGCTTTGGTTTTTTGTACCTTATGCTATTTCTGTATGTACATTGTGAGAAAAATTTCCATGTAGGGACAAATTTTGTGGAAAATGTGACATGTGCCATGTTTTGTGACGGGTTTTGTCTGGAAGTATGTGCCGTGTAGGGACGAACTTTTCTTTTGAAAATGTGTTATGCAGTGTGTGCCGTGTTTTTTGTGACGGACTTTGTGGGGAATTCATGTGCAATATGTGCCGTGTTTTGTGACGGGTTTTTTTTTTTGAAAATGTGTCGTGTAGGGCTTAATCCCTCTGTTAAGAAAATTTGTACAGTGTGTGCTGTGTTTTGTGACGGACTGCATGTGAAAATTATGTGCAATGTGTGCTGTGTTTTGTGACGGGTTACATGTGAAAATTATGTGCAATGTTGGGACGGACCCCCTACTTTTCTTTTGGTGTTTTGCATTAAGTACTGTGACTGACGTACCTTTGCTGTGTTTACCTGCAGGATGAGGGGCTTTTGTCTGGGAAAGCCAAAAAGATGAAGTCTCGAGGGTCGATCGAGGCTGTAGTGGAGCTGTGGCAGCAGTTGCCGGACATCTCTCTGGGGGGCAGGCCGAGCCCTAAGAGGCTGGTTTATGGTTTAGGCTTGGGCGCGTTCGTGGAGAACTTGGTCGGGATTTCTGATACGAGGAAGAATAAGAGCATCTTCCTAGGCTTGTCCGAGTATTGGTGGGATACCACCCATACCTTCCATTTGAGCTGGGGCGAGGTGACGGTGACTCCCACCGATTTTGCTGCTATCACCGGGCTTTCCTTCAAAGGAGGGCCAGTGCGGTGGAGGGACAGGATATCCGAGGAGGTGCTGGCTGAGCTGTTGGGCTTTGCGCCTCTTCCTCGCAGGGGCCTGGGCATGTTGTACAGTGATGTGGAGATGTGGATTACGGCCAGTATTGGGGCCTATTGCCGTGGTATCGTCCTGGTGATGACGGATCAGCTGGCACGCTCCTTCCTGTAGTTTGCCCTTTCCGAGACTCTGTTCTCGAATCACGCAACTGTGGCTCCTTTTGCTCTGCTGGAGAGAGGGTCTTCTGGCAGCATGGCCCGGGTATGCTCCCCCTGGCTCCGAGGGACCCGCCTTTTGGGATGATGGATTCCCAGGATATGGATGTGCTGGAGTTTGAGAGATATCTTGGCGGCGTGAGTGCCGATGAGTTTGTTTTGTTTGGAGAGGAGTATGGGTCCTTCGTTAGGAGGAAGTTGAGGACGCCACAGGTGTTGGCGAGGGAGAGGGAGGCTGGCCCGCCAGGTCCCCCAGAGGTTCCGGTGCCTGGGCCGGATTTTACATATATACGGGGCGACTCGTCGAGGCGTAGGGTGTCGGTACCCGTGCCTGAGCTGGCTCCTGCTGCTTATCGGGTTGACCCGGATGCGCCGGTGAGTGTGCTTACTCTTTTCCATTTTGGCATCTTTTCTGTATTTTTCTCTTTTATTGAGTATGCTTGTATCTCGTTAGCTGAGTGTTCCTTTGGCTGTTTTGCTTGTGCTGGTCCCGGGGAGAGCCTTCGACACGCTGATTCGCCGTTATGTGGCGATGCGGTCCTTCGCGAAGAAGATGGCAGGGAAGATGTCTTGCCGGTCTTCGCGGCATGTGCCGGTGTACGAGCCGATGCCTTCGAGGCATTCTGTGGATGTTCCTCCACCGAGGGTTGAGCCAGAGCCACAGTAGGAGGGACCCTCTCGGGGGCGGTATAGCATGGATGCCGGGACGTCTTCGGGAGTCCAGAGGCCGCTGGTCTTTCACCAGTTATGGCCTTCGCAGGAGGCACTGGGAGAGAGTTCGTCAGAGCCTGCCTTCTTCGATCCTTTTGCCGGGTTTGACCCTTCCGAGTATCTTGAGTACCTACTCGAGGAGGGGGTTCAGTATTCTGATGACGAGGGTGTAGCTGGCGAGTTTGCCAGGGTGCCCGACTTCTCGCTTGAGGATGTTGGTGATGATGATGAAGAGTCGGATTAGGGCTCATTTACTTTCTCTCTTTCCATATCTTCTTTTTTTTTAGCAACAGACATTATGTGTACCTGTAATAAAACATTCGCATTTGCACCGCAAAGTATTTTATTTTAAGATTTAATGCCGTATTTTGTGATTCCCAGGAATTGTCCTAGGAATTGTTGCTAGTTTATTATTTGTGCATGTCACGTGAGCTGGGAGTGCGTCTGTGGGTAGTGTATGCTTGTCGGAAATGGCTTTGGCCAGAGTTTGGGCAGTTTGGGGCAAGGTCCTGCTGGGAACAGTGTTTGTTGTACTGTTTGCTGGGGAAGTGGGACCATGGTGCAACAAGGTCCGTACGAACCAACTTGGGGTGCAAAGAGGTCCGTATGGATCACCTTTGCTTTTGGGAAGGGATAAATGCTTTTCGGATGTCTGGACTTTCCCCACTCCCCATTTGCAGCCATTTTCGAGCTTTCTTTCCCATTTTCTCTAGAAACCTCCATTTTTGCCATGGATTCCTCGTACGTTCCACGAATTTTGCCAAGGCTTTCGCAGGAGCGGCAAGCATACTTCCTTGAGCGGCTGAAAATGTGGATACGACACCATATGAGGCATCAGAGACGGGCTTTCGAGGTAAGGTTTTGACTTTGCTCTGTTTGGTCCCTTAAGGAGTTGGTTCCTGATTGGGAATTGTTGCGGGCTGCCGCGAAGTTCTGGGATGTTAGGAGGCATGTGTATTTCTTCTCCTACAATGAAATGGTGCCCACCTTCGAGGATTTTCAGGCTTTGATTGGAGGACCGGAGGTGGAGGCCATCTCGCTTCCTTTGATTAGCGGTGCAGCCGTGAGCGTGAAGCTTTTATGCTTTCTTCAGAATTTGTTGGGAGAAGTGTAGGGCATGATCCTTGATTCGGGTCATATTGACATTTATGCGCTGCCGGAGCGGTTTATGATTGATGATGAGAGTGATGTCTGGTGGGATGCATTTGCCTTGTGCGTGATAGCGACACTTTTCATGGTCAGCTCCCTTGGGGTTTGCGATGGCACTTTGCTAGATGTGGTTGGGCACTGCAGAGTTGGAGAGGATATTGTCCCGTTGGTGCTGGGAGAGACTATTCATGGTATTGACCGTCTGGCGACTGGGGATCAGTTCATGAGAGGGGGAAGCCCTATTTTGCTCACCTTGTGGCTGAGAGAGAGACTTTAGGCCATGCCCGAGGCTTCGACGTCGTTTAGTCCGTGGTCGTTTGCTCGGCCACCTCTGATGTTGGATATGGATCAATCCTCCTGGGATAGATGGATGGCACGGCTTGGTACGCATCAGATCCGTTGGTGGGTTTCGCACCGGGGGATTGAGACTAGGAGGGCCTCTCAGGAAGGGTCCTATGTTGTTAGAGTTCCAGGTTTATCTTGGTCCTCCTTCTATATTCCGTCACTTGTTTCCCGGCAGTTTGGGATGAAGCAGGAGCCTTTGTTGGGCTGGGATGACCTTCCTACTGCGGAGGTAACTCCTCTTTGTATGGCAGCTCCAGGTGCTCTTTTGTATTTTCTGAGGGTATGGAAGTATTTTGATTTCCCTCCTGTGGTGCTCCTTAGACGTCGGGAGAGTGTCGTATTGACTACCCAGTACCTGGCCTGGTATGAGCAGCGTGTTGGGCAGTCCCAAGTGGTTTTAGGGAGCAGGCGTGGAGAGATTCTGGGGCCCGATTGCCGTAGTAGCTATTGCCTTAGGAGTGCCGAAGCCTGGTCTGACCCTCAGGATGTTACGGGAGACACTTTGTTTGACTACGAGACCAGAGTTGACCGACTGACGGAGAGAGGTCCCCTTTTGCAGACTCGCAGGGAGGAGATCCGAGCCGAAGCACGGGCAAATGAAGCCCTGAGAGCTGATGGATTGTTTGACTCGATGGGGAGGACCCCTAATCTAGGACTGAGAGACGTAGAGATGGCTCGCGTGGAGCGAAAGAAGACTCGTCGGGGACGAGGGAAGAAAGGGAAGAATGGCGAGGGGACAAGCGCAGATGGCGCGGAATGACCTCCTAGGCATCCATTCATTGCATTGCAAACACATTATTTGTTAAATGTATTAAGCTGTCTTTTAGCATGTTGTGAACTTGAGAGTAGACCGTGCTTGAACTCATCAAAAAATATTGTAATCGTTAGTGATTTGTGATTTACTTTTAAAGCTTTGTCGAGACGCAAGATCTCTTGTTCGCTTTTTTTTCTTTTGTACACCTTGGCGGCGTCCATCTTTGGACTTTTCTGTTGCATTTGCGGACTGAAGCAGCCTGGGCCTTGACGGCAATCCCCTTTGCTTGGGCTCTGTGTTTGGCTGAGAGGTTGGATGATCCCCTGACAAGTCATTTTGACGGTCTTTTCCGTAGCTTCCTTGCCTCTTGTTTGTTGGCGTCGGGCTCTTGACCTCTTTTGTAGCTTCTGCTTGAGCTTATTATTTATTTTTTTAGAGCCTTTTGTTCGAGCTCTTTTTATTTGAAGCGCGTGAGGGGGAAGACAAGCCCCTGGCTTGGAAGTTGACATGGGTCAGTTGTTTGACGTTGAGTGACCCTCGGATGTCCTTTGATGTTGCCACCGTCGTTTGACTTGGTCAAGGTGATGTTGGGGGCATGCTCTTGGGAAGTGTGTAGCTTGATGGAGGTCTTGGTTGACATTCAAACTTTTGACTTTTTTGTGTGTTTTTAGACCGGACCAATTAAGGTTGCCTACGTTCCCCCGGACTAGAGGGCTCGGGTCTGCGTAGTTCGACACTACATGGAGTGCCAATAGATGCACAGTTGTTCTTCTTTAGGTGAAGTATCTGCGAAGTTTACTTTCATTGACTGGATTCATGAAGGGATTGCCGTCTAGGTCTGTCAGCTTCATGGCACCTCCGGAGAAGATCTTTTGAACCACGAAAGGGCCGATCCATGTTGGTTCCCATTTTCCCAGTGGGTTGGTTCGAGTGGGAGGCTTTTCTTTGAGTACCAGATCGCCTTCCTTGATGTCTCGGGACTTGACTTTTTTGTCGAAAGCTCTAGCCATCCTGCGTTAGTAGGCTCGGACGTGTTCCATGGCCTTTAGTCGTCGCTCGTCTAGCAGAGTCAATTCGTCGTGTCGGCTTCAGAGCCATTCGACTTCGTTGATTTCATTTTCCAGTAGCACTCGGAGTGAGGGAATTTCCAATTCAATGGGAAGGACTGCTTCCATCCCGTATGTCAGGGCGAATGGGGTTTCTCCCGTGGCTGTTCTGACTGATGTTCGGTAGCCCCAAAGTGCAAGGTGCAGCTTCTCGGGCCAATCTTGTCCTTGGGTGGTCATTTTTCGGATGATCTGTTTGAGGGTCTTATTTGCTGCTTCTACGGCGCCGTTCATTTGTGGCCGGTAGGGGGAAGACTTGTGGCGTGTGATCTTGAATTCGGCCAGCAGTCTGTCGCATTCTCCTTCGAAGTGTGAGCCGTTGTCTGATATGACTTCGTTCGGGATGCCGTATCGGCAGATGATGTTTTCCTTGTGGAAATGCGTGACTTTCTTGGAGGTGAGCACCTTATAGGACTTGGCTTCGACCCATTTAGTGAAGTAGTCAATGGCTACTAAAACGAACTCGTGGCCGTTGCTGCCTGGCGGAGCGATTTTCCCAATGACTTCAATTCCCCAAGTGGCGAAGGGCCAGGGCGTAGTCATGCAGTAGAGATCGTGGGGAGGTAGATGATTGAGGTTGGAGAACCGTTGACACTTGTCGCAGCTTCGGACAAAGTGGATGCGATCGCACTCCATGGAGATCCGGTAGTAGCCCATCCCGAGAATGATTTGCAATAGGGCCACGGCGTTCGTAGTGGGGACCGCAAGCCCCATTGTGGACTTCGTTCATGAGCTCGCTTGCTTCTTCCTGGCTGATGCAGCGTAGGAGTGGTCCTTGGTAGCGTTTCTTGTACAGCATGTCCCCAAGGATGACAAAGTGAGAGGCGAGGCATTTTAGGGCCATGATGTTCTTGGCTTTGACTCCTTCCCTGCGTTGACCTTCCTCGTTCTTGAAGGCAGTTTCCCCGTTTTTAAGGTATTGGAAGATCTGATTATACCATGGCTCATTGATGGGCTTGGGCTCTGGTTCGATCTCGCAACAGTAGGCAGAAAATTCCTTTCGTCCTACTTTGAAGGGCTTGATTGCTTTTCCCTCGGGGATTTCCACGAGTGAGGCCAAGGTGGCTAAGGCGTCCGCAAACTGATTTCGGTCTCTCGGCAAGTAGTGGAAGGTGACCTCTTCGAATTGTGTGATGAGGTCCTCCATGCAGGCGTGGTATTTTTGCATGCCTGGGTCTATGGTTTTCCACTTGTTGGAAACTTGGTTGATGATCAGGGCTGAGTCCCCATAGACCTCAAGTTTCTGGATGTTCCTTTCGAGTGCGGCCTGTAGTCCGGCGGCGCAGGCTTCGTATTCGGCGACATTGTTGGTTACCTCGAAATTGAGCTTTATGACGATTGGGGTGTGCTCGTCCTTGGGATCGACCAAGAGCATACCGATGTCGTTTCCTTTTTTGTTGGCTGCTCCGTCGAAGAACAGTTGCCATCGATTTTTGCCTTCGAGTGCGAAGATTCCTTCGTCTGGAAATTGTGGTTCGGGGCCTCGAGCCTCGTCGATTGGGAAGTCAGCCAGTTGTTCGGCCATTGCCCGTCCCTTGATTGACTTTTGGTTCACGTACTTGATGTCAAATTCCGCTAGGAAGAAAGACCATTTGGCGAGCCTCATTGACAGAGATGGTTTGTCGAAGAGGTACTTGACTGGGTCCATTTTGGAAACCAAGTGCACCGTGTACGACTGCATGTAGTGTCGTAATTTTCCGACGACCCATACTAGAGCTGCGCAGGTTTTCTCGAGGGCTGAGTAGTTGAGTTCGCTGCCTTGAAACTGTAGGTGTTAGTGCCCTAGGCCTATAGAGATAGACTTATATGTAATGTCATTATTCATTTATATATGAGATTACTACTTTGATTATTATATATGTTTGCATGTTTACTTTAATAATCGTGTCCCTAGTACTTATGAAGCACTAGTATGAAGTCTAATGGATAATCATGTGATGATTATATGCATGGAGATGCACATTAGATTCATGGGTACTTGTTAGAGAACATGGTACCGGACTTGACCCATTATGAGATTTATGTCATGGTCGAATGTCATAATTAAATCTCATATAGTTATATCATTGATATCCTTTGACCTGAGATTATCATCGTCTTCCACTAGATGAATGTTATGTTTGATATAGTTTAACGTTGTCTTTAACCGGATAACAATAAGGGCTATTATTGGCATGATATGATTCTTGTTGGGAAGAATGATAAGTCAAGATTGAAATTTGTCCCTCGTAAAGAGAGATGTTTGCTAGGCCACTCGTAAGTAAGATTATAAGTCAAGATGGAAATTTGTCCCTCGTAAAGAGAGATGTTTGCTAGGCCACTCGTAAGTAAGATTGATGTAGTGCATGGCCATGCCCGAATGAATTAATGTGATTAATAACATTCGATTGATCAATTTACTTAGTAATGAGAAAGCATTGAACAATATGAGTTGACGTGGACCATGACTCATGTTCAATATAACATCGTGTGACAATGGGATTGTGATATGTTCTATGTAGGAAATCGAACTTGATATTATATTATTTGGGTAGGCATGATGGCTTGCTAGAGTCCGCTCATGTCTTATGAGGATCGATGTGATCGAACTCATTGCCAACATAATATAGTCATATGGGGTCACACGCATCGAACGAATTGTCAAAAATGGAAAATATGGAGATTTTGTGATGAGGGGACGACTCGTCCCCAGGACAGAACCAACTATTCCCCTTAAGGGGGACGACTGTATCTGGAGCATTGTGGAAGGGGACGACTCGTGCCCTGGGGGACGAGTCGTCCCGTCGGCGCTGGCAGGTACGTAAATGACCTAAAATTAGGGTTTTCTAAAGGGGAAAACATATTTATAGAGTATAAATACTACCTCCCTTTTACCCTAGCCGTCGGTCACGAAAATTGAGTTTAGAGAAACCCAATTGTGAGTTTTCAATTGTGAATTGAAAATCAAATCATCCCAATTCCATATTACTCCATAGATTGAAAGGGGTTTCAATCAAAGGATCTAGCAATCCAGCTAGAATTGTTCTAGGGTTCGTTCAATGCGTGGATACACATAGAGGATCTTCGCACATCAAGATCTAAAGTTCGTGATTGAAGAATCGTTCATCAAGGATTCACAAGATCATCAATCTGGAGTTGGAACGCGTTTATCAAAGACAAAGGCATTCAACGTTGGTATTTCTATTTCATCCTATTTAATTAATCATCTAGAACGGATCCATGGCTCCGGGTTTTTCGAGTTAAATTGCATTCTTCCGCTGCGCATGGACCCTTGAAACCTAACAGTGGTATCAGAGCCCCGTTCATGATGTTTATTTTAGATAATCATGATAATTATATAATGTGATTATGTTAATTTTCATGATGAATATGATTTAGAATATGAATTTATATGGAATTTGCTTATGGAAGTAATTGTATATTTTGATATGCCATGATTATGAATTGAATTTCATGATTAATGTGATTAATCTAGAATATGGGTCTTGAATATTACTAAGTATAAAGGCTGGAAACCAAAAACTTCCCCACAGGCACTTCTTGGAAGTGTGGGATACCATTGGATTACAATGCCACGTACTAGTAATTGATGAATTTCTAGATCTTGAACAAATTGTTTGTTATAGGGATTATGTTCATATTAAATGAGAATTTACATGAATCATTAAACCCTAATTGATTAGAAATTATGATGTAAACATCAAATGTGATCTGTGATGCATCATTCCATGTTCATAATTATGCTCATATAATTTTCATGAATCAACCTTGCCATGTTAATTGATAAACATGAAAATTGAACCTTCATTGAAATTTGAGTTTGTTTATGCCACCCATTTTAAACACTTGTGAGTACACGGATAGTTTTATGTAGGCTACGCCATAGCGAGGTACATTAATTCTATCTTTGTATGATCAAGATGAGCAAACAGTGATTGCTATACGTTTAAAATGGTTAAACTCAATTAGGCTATCAAAACAGTTTTGGGCCTAAGGCATAAGATGAGATTGAAACATGTGACATATGATGTCTATAATCTCATAAAGGATCTAAGAGTCATATGTTGATATGATTGATAAATGTTATCTACCTTTTTAGTTTAATTTTGAGCAGTCGTGCCATAGCCGACTTGAAATTAAATTAAAGTTGGGTCTTAGCCTATTAAATTATATTTTGCATATTTGCATAAGAAGGTTATATAATTTAGTGGGAGTATTTATGAAATACGTTATTTAATCTCTTAAATGAAATCGGTACTTATATGTGTTCATATGTGTTGCATATCGTTGTAGAAATAGCATTAAACTATAATTAATCCTTATTATTGCGATTCGTCCATATGAAGGACAAGTTCGAAAAAGAACAGGACAAGTTATTCTGATTTGATCAGATGCTCAAGAAGGGTTCTTAAGTAAAATTGTATGTTCTTGACGAAACAGTTCCTGCTGAACCCACTACAAATGTTGCAAAGGGCAGATAAGGAGCAATATAAGAAATATAGAGATGATTCCTATGATGTTGTTTGCCTTATGTTTGCCATCATGTGTAAGGCTCTTGAGAAGGACCTTGAACACATGGGAGCTGCTTTTGTTCTAGCACATCGTACAAAGGAAATGTTCCAAGTGCAAGCTAGGCAAAAGATATATGTTGTGGTGAAGGCTTTTAATGCATGAGATGCAAAAAGGAGCAATCCGAAAGTGTGTTAATGGTTAACACAAGAAAGGGGTTCAAAAGGGAAGGTAAAGCAAAGGTTGCTAAACCTGGGGAAAAAGTTGCAAAGCCTAAGAGGCTAAACCCAAAGTGTCTCAAAAGGAATGCATTTTACTATCATTGCAATGAGATTGTCATTGGAAGCAAAGTTGCAAGGCTTATT
Source organism: Adenophora triphylla var. japonica (assembly GCA_022495995.1). NCBI lineage: Eukaryota > Viridiplantae > Streptophyta > Magnoliopsida > Asterales > Campanulaceae > Adenophora > Adenophora triphylla. Next base: position 43,810 of record JAFEMH010003729.1, read on the forward strand.
AGGAAGGCCTAAAAGGTGAAGAATGGCAATATGATTGCTACTACTTCAAGTATCTATATGATAGATATTTTCCTTTCTACTTCTTGTTCTTGGGTATATGATACCGGATATAGATCTCACATTTGTTTAAATGTGCGATAAATAAAGAATAGAAAGATACTCAAAGAAGGTGAATTAAACCTATGCGTGGTAATGAAGCAAGAGTTGCTACATTAGTCGTAGGGACTTATGAAGTCACTTTACCTTGTGGACTAGTACTTGTTTTGAACAAGTGTGACTACGTTCCGGATTTGAGTAGGAGTATTATTTTGTTTCTTTTATGGATGATGAAGGATATAATTTTCTTATTGAGAATAAGAAGCTTTATATTCATTTAATGATATGCCTTATTGTAATGCATATAGCATTGAATGGTATTCATATCCTTGATGTTAAGATACAAAATAATATTGAAGATATCTATAATATAAATGGAAAATCTAAATCGAATAATATGAACAACGCGTTCATAAGGCATTGCCGGCTTGGTCAGATAAATAAGAAACATATATCTAAACTCCATTAACATGGACTTTTAGACTCATATGATTATGAATCATTTGAGGAATGTGGATCTTGTTTATTGGGATTATTGACCAAACCACCCTACACTAAGAAGTAGTGTGAGGGCTAGTGACTTATTGATCCTAGTACATGAGATGTATGTGGACCATTAAGTAGCATTGCTAGGGGAAGATTTTGGTATTTCATTTACATTCACTGATGACTTATATAGATATGACTATGTGTGGGCTCCCCGACCAGGAGAGACCAAACAATTTAATAAAACCTGTAATTTTTGAAAACTTTTTAAATTAACTTTCACATTTAACATCCACTTCTAACTTGGGTCATCTCCACTTTGGAGGAAAGGGGAATAAAACATGAACTAACTTTAAAACCCAAACTTATTTACAAAACCTTTACAAAAGCTCCATCTACCTCCATTTGGAACAACTACTTACTAAGTTAACTTATTTACAAAAGGTTAAGTCATAACTTACAAATTTACATAACTTGTTTTATTAACAAGCTCCAACAAAGGAGTAACACCCAAAATACAAACCATCTAACCATCAACATACCCGACAAACCAAAACTCAAGCACAAACTCCGTACCGGCCTCACTGTCCTGGTCCTCCTATCTCAGGTCGATCTAAAACATTAAAGGGAGAAGGGTGAGAATAAATCTCAATAAGTTATTATGAATGCACGATATGCCAATTAAGATGCAACACATATAAAGTGCATAACACATTGGAAACCAGTAAACAACTTCCGTTACCTTGGTTTACCTTTTCCCGTCTGACCAATAAGTCGTACCATGTTGGAAGATAAAACTCCAAGTATTCCGTGAACACATGTTCACCAGAATCAATATCATATATCTGAGATAGCTACAATAATAAATCATCTCTTGTGAACTGCTGATTGCATATTCACGTCTTATAAGACCCATTTTCCAGGGAAGATATAAGACTTCAACATTCATATGAACTGACTGCATATATTCATTGAAGTTGAAACCCCAATCTGTGGCCACAGAAGGGGAAAGGCCAAAGATATAATGTAGTCCGAGCACCTTATGGAACGATTTCTCATAAGTGATCGTACTCCATTATACCCCCTACATCAGCTGATTAACAACATTCAAGCACATATAAGCTACTTGAAATAAAATCCACAATGTGGGATAACAATAACAATATATATATAACATGGTAAACATACTCATGTTCCATCATCACTATAGTGCAACATTCATATTATACACTATATATACATATATGACAATTCATTCATATGAACTCAAATGAAGTAGGATGATATCATATACTATCACTACATAGCCAATATGCTATAATATATAACTTTTATAAAGGTCCCAACTTCATTTACCAAGTTGGATTTACTTTGGTAATTGAACAATTCAAGGCTACGAAACAATTTCACAACAATATTTAAAGTACTTCTACTATTCCATTTGGATCAACTAAAGTATCCTTGTGTAGCTAAAAGATTCTACTTTAATCTACCTTAAAGAGTGTTCAAGTTGGTTCCTATTTGAATAGGTTTCCAAGTCTTTAAAGTTAATTCAGAAATTTCAGTTCAGGGCACGACTCGTGCCCTCTGGCACGACTCGTGCCTTTTCCCCCAATCTACTCAGAACGACTTAGACCCTTGTTCATGACTCGTTGCCACGAATGGCCAAAGGGCACGACTCGTGCCCCTTGGCACGACTCGTGCCCCTTGGCACGACTCGTGCCATGGCTGAAATCAGGTACCAGAATCAGAACAGTAGCAGTAACAAGAAACAACCAAATTCTACTCATTTACTCTGTTTCCCAGGAGTCTAAAACAGGTTCATAAGGTACCAAAATCAATACCAAACATTTCTAACTCATCTCTCAAACCATTCTAACATCATCCCCATCAATTTAGAACCAATTTACCACTCATTTATCCATGCAATCACTTTTATAAAAACAATAACACCATTTAAACCCTTCACCATTACTCTTTCAATCTAAGCCTCTCACTTTCCCCAAAATCAGTTCCAACCCTTACAAGAACACTTTTTAAAAATCAAATCTCATGGTTTTAACAACACAAAATCATTTCCTTGTACCAATTATCAAATGATATCATCACATGAACAATTATTTGAAAGAAGACATAATAACTTACTTGAATGATGAAAAATGAAATATTTATTTGAGTAGTTCTAAATGATCCCCTCTCCGCCAGGAACCCGAATCCGCAATTTGTTTTGAAAACAGAATGGTATTGTAAGCTAGAGAATTATTTTCAAGAGGAGGTTAGGGTTTGAGATTTCTCTCCATGGAAGTGGCTTTTGAGAAGGTGATGACAATACTCAGCAAATAGAAAAGAATTAAAAGGCTTTCATTAATTGATCATTCCATGGAAAATTCATTTTACATATAAGCTCCTCCTTGACTTACAATTTATAACTAAACTCTAATCATTCCCATTTATCACTAATCATCTTAACACAATTAAACATTTTAATAAATTTATCTTTATTATTAATTCATAAGAAGCTTTCATTATTATTCCCTTTAGACCCTAAAACATTCTTTTTAATTTGTTTTCATCCCAATTTCATATAAGTTAGTTAATGCCCAATCTAACTTAGTAAATCCAAACAAACCTATGAATAGTCACATAAAATCAAATAAAATCATAAAATGCTCAAAATGAAATATTTCCACCCGAACCCCATGTGCTCAACGAGTAATTAAATAGTGCCTAATATCGGGGTCGTCACACTCACTCCCCCTTAAAGAAAATTTGCCCCGAATTTTAAGTAAACTTACGTGTACTCTCAAATAGAGAAGGATACTTCTCCCTCATCTCCGACTCTAACTCCCACGTAGCCTCTTCAATAGTACGATTTCTCCAAAGCACCTTCACTACCGGTATACTCTTAGTTCTCAATTCTTTCACTTGGAATTCTAAAATTCTCAAAGGCTCTTCTACATAAGACATGTCGGCTTGAATCTCTTCGGGAGGTGAACTCAATATATGAGAAGGATCGTGGCAATACTTTCTTAGCATAGACACATAAAACACGTCATGAAGTGAAGAGAAGGATGGAGGCAATGCCAAACGGTAAGCTAACTCCCCAATCTTCTCTATGATCTCAAACGGTCCCACGAACCTTGGAGCGAGTTTTCCTTTATTCTCAAACCTTTTGATCCCGGTCCTCGGAGAAATCTTCAAGAAAACAAAGTCACCAATTTGAAAAGATAAATCCCGTCTTCGGTTGTCGGCGTAGCTTTTCTGTCTACTCTGAGCCGTCTTCAACCTATCTCGAATCACTTTGATTTTCTCCGTTGAATCCCGAACCAAATCCGGACCCCAAAGTTTAGCTTCCCCCACTTCATCCCAACATATAGGAGATCTACATCTTCTACCATACAATGCTTCGTAAGGAGCCATCTCGATACTAGATTGATAACTATTATTGTATGCAAACTCCACTAAAGGTAGATGATCTTCCCTAGATAATTGAAAATCCATCACACACGCTCTAAGCATATCCTCAAGAATCTGAATAGTTCGTTCCGACTGCCCATCTGTCTGAGGATGAAACGCCGTGCTGAAACATAACTTGGAACCCAAAGCTTTTTTGCAATGCCCTCTAAAATCTAGAAGTGAATCTCGGGTCTCTATCGGATACTATGCTAACAGGAACTCCGTGGAGTCTAACAATCTCTCTCATGTACAACTGAGCCAATCTCTCCATCGAAAATTTTGTTGACACGAGAAGAAAGTGAGCCGATTTCGTCAATCGATCCACTATAACCCAAATGGCATCCATCTTCTTCACGGTAAGAGGCAAACCTATCACAAAATCCATTGAAATTCCTTCCTATTTCCACTCCGAAATCTCTAATGGTTGAAGTAATCCCGCCGGTCTTTGATGTTTCGCTTTGACTTGTTGACATGTTAGGCACTTAGACACAAAATCCGCTATTTCTCTTTTCATCCCATTCCACCAATATCCTCGTTTCAAATCTTGGTACATCTTCGTGCTACCCGGATGAACGGCGAACTTGGACTTATGACCATCTTCTAGAACCCTTCTCTTGATCTCCGGTGATGAAGGAACACAAATACGGCCTCGAAAAGTAAGGAGTCCATCTCTATTCAAAGAAAAATCCCCGGTTTTACCATCTTGAACTTATCCCAATATTTTCTTCAATTCCTGATCAAGAGAATGAGCTTCCATCAAATCCCCGTACAAAGTTGGAATGGCTCGGACATTCGCAAAAATCAATTCATGTCTTGACTCCCGAGAACTCAAGGTTGATAAATAAGCCTTTCGACTAATCGCATTCGCCACAACATTGGCCTTCCCTGGATGATATGAAATAACACAATCGAAATCCTTTAAAAACTCTAACCATCTTCGATGTCTATTGTTCAACTCCTTTTGTGTAAATAAATATTTCAAACTCTTGTGATCCGTGAAAATCTCAAATATCGCTCCGTATAGATAATGCTTCCACTTGTGTAACGCAAAAATAATCGCAGCTAACTCCATGTCATGAGTAGGATAGTTCTGTTCAGCTGGTGACAACTTTCGAGTAGCATACGCAACCACTTTTCCATTTTGCATCAACACACATCCCAAGCCCACCTTTGAGGCATCACTAAATATCACAAAATTCTCGGAACCAACTGGAAGTGTAAGAACAGGAGCTGACGTCAACCTTTTCTTCAACTCTTCAAAGCTAGCTTCACACTTGGCATCCCACACAAACGGTACATCCTTCCGAGTCAACCTAGTCAACGGAGTTGCAATACGAGAAAACCCCTCAATGAATCTTCTATAGTACCCCGCTAACCCAAGAAAACTACGAACCTCAGTCACCGTTGAAGGTTGCTTCCAACTGACAACGGCTTCAATCTTGGAAGGATCAACTGATATTCCTGAACTGGAAACAACATGCCCCAAGAAAGATATCTGTTCGAGCCAGAACTCACACTTACTGAACTTGGCAAACAATTGCTTTTCACGGAGAAGAGAAAGAACAATCCTCAAATGAGTCTCATGTTCCTCCCGGGACTTAGAGTAGACAAGAATATCATCAATGAACACCACGACGAAGCTATCAAGGTACGGTTTGAAGATACGATTCATCATATCCATTAATACGGCCGGAGCGTTAGTCAACCCAAAAGGCATAACCACGAACTCATAGTGACCATATCTCGTCCTGAAAGCTGTCTTGGAAATATCATCAGACCGAATCTTCAACTGATGGTATCCGCTTCTCAAATCAAGCTTTGAGTAAATAACGGAACCTTGGAGCTGATCGAACTGATCATCAATATGCGGAAGAGGATACTTGTTCTTTATAGTTGCTTGGTTCAAAAGACGGTAATCAATACACAATCTCAGAGTACCATCTTTCTTACGGACAAATAGAACAGGAGCCCCCCACGGCGACACACTCGGGCGAATAAACCCCCTATCTAACAACTCTTGTAACTGAGTCTTCAACTCTTTTAATTCAGCAGGAGCCATTCTATAAGGCGCCTTAGAAATAGGTGTGGTACCGGGCACTAAATCAATGCAAAACTCTACCTCACGATCAGGAGGCATAGAGTACTCGGTAGAAAATACATCACCATAATCATTTACTACGGGAACATCTTTTAACTCAGGGGACTTTTTATTTGAATCTACCACATAAGCTAAATACCCCGCACACCCTTTTGAAAGCAATTTTCTAGCCTTTATAGCAGAAATAACATGAATACCAAACAAAGACTTGTCGGCATCAAACACAAAAGAAGGCATATCAGGGATATCAAATAAGACCTTCTTCCTACGACAATCAACCATGGCATGGTAACGACTCAACCAATCCATACCAAGTATAACATCAAAATCCCGGATTTGTAACTCTACTAAATCCGCTGGCAACACGTGCCCACAAATAACCACATCACAACCATTGTATATCAAAGAAGAAGTGAGGCACTCTCCCATAGGAGTTGACACCTCAAGCACATACGGCATATAATCAGGTAATTTATGCAATGCAAAAGCAAAATGCGATGCAACAAACGAATGAGAAGACCCGGGATCTATAAGAATGCGGGCCTTAACTCCTGAGACAGGGACAATACCTCTAATGACAGTGTTAGGATCAACCTCCCCTCTTCTTAGGGCAAAGACTCAACCCTGAACTTTATCTTTGGGCTTTCCTTCATTATCTCTTTTGATTCCACCTCGTGGTCCGCCTTGTCCACTACCTGAAGCTTGCCCTCGCAACTTGGGACAATTCTTCCTAAAGTGTCCATCTCCTCCACATTCTATACACTTCCCCAACTTGCGCTAGCATCTATCTTCGAAATGACCCAGCTTCTTACAAAACTCACAAACAATCCCGGACTGCCTTGATGGAGTACGAGCTACCGGACTCACTACACTTCCGCCTCTTGCTACTCCCGAATTTTGAAATCTTGATGGCCCCTTATTCTGCCCCGAACTTTGCCCTTGGAACCGTTGTTTGCTTCCACTTCCTCCTTCCGACTTGCCTTTGTGTTCTTCAATATCATTCTCTATTCTATATGCTCGATTCACCGCTGCTTGGAAGTCATTGAAATCATGTGTCAATAGTTGCTTATGGAACTCCAACCTCAATCCTTTCACGAACCTGTATACCCTTCTTTCTTCATCTGGTACCAAATGAGGACAATAACGAGCCAACTCCGTGAATTTGGCCGAGTACTGCGCTACCGTCAAATTCCCTTGCTCCAATCTAAGAAATTCAGCCTCCTTTCGATCTCTTGTCACCATTGGAATGAAGTGGTCCCGAAACTTACGCGTGAAATTCTTCCATGTTTGTGGTATATGATCTCTATCCCAACTATCTTTGACGATGTTCCACCAATGCTCTGCTGCTCCTTCTAACTTAAAGACCGCACATCTAACCTTTTCGTCGTCCGGGCTCTCCATTGCCGCAAATATTTTGTTCATTGCTTCTAACCACCTTTCCGCTTTCACCGGATCAGGATCACCATTGAAACTAGGAGGATTCATCTTCACAAACTTCTCAAGTTCGTGCCCTTGCCTCCCTTCAGGCTGTTGTTGAGCTCTACCCTGATTGGCCATATTCTGTAAGAAAACTCTGAACATATCCATCATCTCTGCGTTCTGATTACCATTACCCCCTTCATTACCAACGTTCCCTTGTGCTCTATGTGGATCATCTTCATTTCCAGCCATTATAACAAACACCTGCATCAATCACTCGGCGTCAGTTATCACACACTCCCCCTTAAACTAGACATCTACCCTTGACCTCTAGACGAGGCTCTGATACCAACTGTGGGCTCCCCGACCAGGAGAGTCCAAACAATTTAATAAAACATGTAATTTTTGAAAACTTTTTAAATTAACTTTCACATTTAACATCCACTTCTAACTTGGGTCATCTCCACTTTGGAGGAAAGGGGAATAAAACATGAACTAACTTTAAAACCCAAACATATTTACAAAACCTTTACAAAAGCTCCATCTACCTCCATTTGGAACAACTACTTACTTAGTTAACTTATTTACAAAAGGTTAAGTCATAACTTACAAATTTACATAACTTGTTTTATTAACAAGCTCCAACAAAGGAGTAACACCCAAAATACAAACCATCTAACCATCAACATACCCGACAAACCAAAACTCAAGCACAAACTCCGTACCGGCCTCACTGTCCTGGTCCTCCTGTCTCAGGTCGATCTAAAACATTAAAGGGAGAAGGGTGAGAATAAATCTCAATAAGTTATTATGAATGCACGATATGCCAATTAAGATGCAACACATATAAGGTGCATAACACATTGGAAACCAATAAACAACTTCCGTTACCTTGGTTTACCTTTTCCCGTCTGACCAATAAGTCGTACCATGTTGGAAGATAAAACTCCAAGTATTCCGTGAACACATGTTCACCAGAATCAATATCATATATCTGAGATAGCTACAATAATAACTCATCTCTTGTGAACTGTTGATTGCATATTCACGTCTTATAAGACCCATTTTCCAGGGAAGATATAAGACTTCAACATTCATATGAACTGACTGCACATATTCATAGAAGTTGAAACCCCAATCTGTGGCCACAGAAGGGGAAAGGCCAAAGATATAATGTAGTCCGAGCACCTTATGGAACGATTTCTCATAAGTGATCGTACTCCATTATACCCCCTACATCAGCTGATTAACAACATTCAAGCACATATAAGCTACTTGAAATAAAATCCACAATGTGGGATAACAATAACAATATATATATAACATGGTAAACATACTCATGTTCCATCATCACTATAGTGCAACATTCATATTATACACTATATATATATATATGACAATAAATTCATATGAACTCAAATGAAGTAGGATGATATCATATACTATCACTACATAGCCAATATGCTATAATATATAACTTTTATAAAGGTCCCAGCTTCATTTACCAAGTTGGATTTACTTTGGTAATTGAACAAATCAAGGCTACGAAACAATTTCACAACAATATTTAAAGTACTTCTACTATTCCATTTGGATCAACTAAAGTATCCTTGTGTAGCTAAAAGATTCTACTTTAATCTACCTTAAAGAGTGTTCAAGTTGGTTCCTATTTGAATAGGTTTCCAAGTCTTTAAAGTTGATTCAGAAATTTCAGTTCAGGGCACGACTCGTGCCCTCTGGCACGACTCGTGCCTTTTCCCCCAATCTACTCAGAACGACTTAGACCCTTGTTCACGACTCGTTGCCACGAATGGCCAAAGGGCACGACTCGTGCCCCTTGGCACGACTCGTGCCACGGCCAAATCAAAATTTAATCGAACGAGCAAGAATAAGAAACAACCAAATTGTACTCATTTACTCTGTTTCCCAGGAGTCTAAAACAGGTTCATAAGGTACCAAAATCAATACCAAACATTTCTAACTCATCTCTCAAACCATTCTAACATCATCCCCATCAATTTAGAACCAATTTACCACTCATTTATCCATGCAATCACTTTTATAAAAACAATAACACCATTTAAACCCTTCACCATTACTCTTTCAATCTAAGCCTCTCACTTTCCCCAAAATTAGTTCCAACCCTTACAAGAACACTTTTTAAAAATCAAATCTCATGGTTTTAACAACACAAAATCATTTCCTTGTACCAATTATCAAATAATATCATCACATGAACAATTATTTGAAAGAAGACATAATAACTTACTTGAATGATGAAAAATGAAATATTTATTTGAGTAGTTCTAAATGATCCCCTCTCCGCCAGGAACCCGAATCCGCAATTTGTTTTGAAAACAGAATGGTATTGTAAGCTAGAGAATTATTTTCAAGAGGAGGTTAGGGTTTGAGATTTCTCTCCATGGAAATGGCTTTTGAGAAGGTGATGACAATACTCAGCAAATAGAAAAGAATGAAAAGGCTTTCATTAATTCATAAGAAGCTTTCATTATTATTCCCTTTAGACCCTAAAACATTCTTTTTAATTCGTTTTCATCCCAATTTCACATAAGTTAGTTAATGCCCAATCTAACTTAGTAAATCCAAACAAACCTATGAATAGTCACATAAAATCAAATAAAATCATAAAATGCTCAAAATGAAATATTTCCACCCGAACCCCACGTGCTCAACGAGTAATTAAATAGTGCCTAATATCGGGGTCGTCACACTATGTCTATCCGATGAAGTCCAAAAGTGAATCGATTCAGATATTTGGAATATTTCAAAAATGAAGTACAAAACAATCTTGGCAAAACTATTAAGTACTTCGATTAGATCGAGGTGTTAAATATTCGAGCCAAGAGTTTGACAATCATCTCAAAACTGTGAAATTGTTTCAGAGTTGACTCCATGCGGAACTCCATTTTGAATGGTGTGTCTGAAATGAGGAATTGAACCTTGTTAGACATGGTTTGTTCGATGATGAGTCAAAGTTGACCTTCCTATTACCTTTTGAGGATATGCATTAGAAATTGATGTGTTTACACTGAATTGTGTCCATACTAAATCGGTTCCTAAGTCCCCACATGAGATGTGGCATGGAAGAATGTCTTTCATGAAGATTTGGGGTTGCGAATCTTATGTAAAGAGACTAGTCTCTTATAAGATAATACCAAATCTGACAAGGTTAATTTCGGATATTAATTTTACAACCGCAAAGAGAAAAAAATGTTTGTTGCTCTATATGATTCGTTTCTTGAGAAATAGTTTCTCAATAAAGGATCTAGTGGGAGTAAGATTGATCTTGAAGGAGTTCAATAACATGAAAATGACATGGAACCAAGAGTAGAGACGGAACCAAGTTCACAAGGAGTTGTGAAACCGGTTCAAGTTACAAATGTCCATCGTAGATTGGATAGGTTACGATCCGAACCCGAGAAATATTGATCTCTCATATCGAAAAGTAATGAAGTGGAAGTCATTGAGAATGACGGACCTACTTCCTATCTAGAGGCAATGTCCACTCCTAATTCGAATAAATGGTTAGGAACCATGGAATTCGAATAGCAATCCATGTCTGATAATCAAGTTTGGAACTTGATTAAGCTACCTGAAGGTGTAAAAACTAAAGGGTGCAAGTGGGTCTTCAAGACCAACATGGATGGGAAGGTGTATACTTTCATGACTAAGGATTGTAGCAAAGGGATATAGGCAAATTCATAATGATGACTATGTTGAAACCTTTTCTCCAGTTACAATGCCAAAGTCTATTAGAATTTTATTTGCCATTATTGCGTATTATGACTACGTGATATGAAAAATGAATGTCAAAACGACTTTCTTAAATGGAAAGATTCTTAAGGATGTGTATTGTACACAACCCGAAGTTTTGTCGATTCAAGAAATTCTAATAAAGTATGCATGCTGCAAAGATCCATAAGATGGGTTGAAGCAAGCTTCGAGGAGTTGGAATCTTAATTTGAATGAATTGGTCAAAGAGTTTGACTTCATCAAGTACGAAGATGAATCTTGTGTATGCATGAAATTCAGTGGGAGCATAGTATTATTTCTATTGTTATATGACGATGACATCTTACTCATTGGAAACAATATTCCTGCGCTTGAGACTGTAAAGTCCTGGTTAGGAAAATGTTTCTCAATGAAAGTTATGGGTAAAGCCACTTACATCCTTGGTATCAAGATCTATAGAGATAGATCTAAAAGGATAAGTTGGTTTGAGTCAAAATACTCATATTGACAAGGTTCTTAGATGATTCTAAGAAAGGTAACTTGTGAATGGGTCATGGTATTACTCTTAGAGAGACTCAGTATCCCATGAAAACTGATGAGCAAAAGAGAATGAATGAAGTTCCATATGCTCCGACATTTGGATCTGTTATGTATGCCATGATTTGTGCTAGACCCAACATCTCGTATGCTTTGAGCATGACGAGTCGATACCAATCTGATCCTGGTGAGAACCATTAGATAGTAGTCAAGATCATATCCTTAAGTACTTGAGAAGAACTAAGGATGTATTCTTGGTATTTGGAGGAATGGAAGATAATCTGGTTGTAAGGGGTTACACAGATGCTAGCTTTCAAACTGACAAAATTAATTAAAATCGCAATTAGGATTTGTGTTTATGCTTATTGGAGGTGCGGTTTTGTTGGAAGAGTTCCAAGCAGAAAATCGTAGCCGATTCTTCTACTAAGGCCAAAATTTAGCAACATATGATGTAGCTAGAAGAGGCAGTTTGGATCAAAAGTTCATTAGTGTTTTGGAATTGTTCCAAGTATCACTAATCTGGTGGAACTTTGTTGTGACAATTGTGGTGTCATTTGTGCAATCAAAAGAACCAATGTCACATCAACGATCCACACACATTCTAAGACGCTTTCAACTCATTCGAGAAATCTGTGAAAGGGAAGATGTTAAGATACGCAAGGTACCAATGGATGACAACATTTCGGACCCTCTCACCAAGCCTTTACCACAAGCTAAACATGATGGTCATGTTAGGTCCATGGGTATAAGATACATGAATGATTGGGCCTAGTGCAAGTGGGAGACTGTAGGTGTTAGTGCCCTAGGCCTATAGAGATAGACTTATATGTAATGTCATTATTCATTTATATATGAGATTACTACTTTGATTATTATATATGTTTTCATGTTTACTTTAATAATCGTGTCCCTAGTACTTATGAAGTACTAGTATGAAGTCTAATGGATAATCATGTGATGATTATATGCATGGAGATGCACATTAGATTCATGGGTACTTGTTAGAGAACATGGTACTGGACTTGACCCATTATGAGATTTATGTCATGGTCGAATGTCATAATTAAATCTCATATAGTTATATCATTGATATCCTTTGACCTGAGATTATCATCGTCTTCCACTAGATGAATGTTATGTTTGATATAGTTTAACGTTGTCTTTAACCGGATAACAATAAGGGCTATTATTGGCATGATATGATTCTTGTTGGGAAGAATGATAAGTCAAGATGGAAATTTGTCCCTCGTAAAGAGAGATGTTTGCTAGGCCACTCGTAAGTAAGATTGATGTAGTGCATGGCCATGCCCGAATGAATTAATGTGATTAATAACATTCGATTGATCAATTTACTTAGTAACGAGAAAGCATTGAACAATATGAGTTGACGTAGACCATGACTCATTAGGGGTGTTCACGGTCCGGATTGTTCCGGATTTTATCAAAATTTCAAAAAAACAAGACCAGACCAATTGTTCGGTTCTGTCTAAATTCAGGACCAGGACTAGACCATTACATTACAGGACCAGTCACATTGGTCCGGTTCCAATGGTTCGGTCCATGTCCGGTTCCGTTGGTTCCACAAGTTACACTACTATATATTTTTTCTAAAGATAAAACATTCAACAATTATTTTTTTATGAAACCAAAATATAGGACGATTTCATAAATAAAGTTCTAATAAAAATATTCAGACATACAACAAATTAACTGAAATAGAGGGACAAAGTTCAAATAAAAAATATAGGACGATTATGTTGCATAAACAAAGTTGAAAATCGAAAACTGAAAGTTTCATGCTTAATATCAATAAATTTGAAATTATGAATATACATATGTATATATATTATACATAATATATACATAATCGGTCCGGTCCGGGTTCGGTCCAGGACCATATATATTTTTTCAAAAACCAGGACCAACCCAAATAATCGATTCCATATAAAATTGGGACCAGAACCAAACCAATTCTATTTGATTGGTCCGATTTTCATTGGTCTGGTCCGGTTATATCGGTCCGATCCGGTCCGTCGGTTTTTTTGTTCAGCCCTATGACTCATGTTCAATATAATATCGTGTGACAATGGGATTTTGATATGTTCTATCAAGGAAATCGAACTTGATATTATATTATTTGGGTATGCATGATGGCTTGCTAGAGTCCGCTCATGTCTTATGAGGATCGAAGTTATCGAACTCATTGCCAACATAATATAGTCCTATGGGGTCACACGCATCGAACGAATTGTCAAAAATGGAAAATATGGAGATTTTGTGCTGAGGGGACGACTCGTCCCCAGGACAGAACCAACTATTCCCCTTAAGGGGGACGACTGTATCTGGAGCATTGTGGAAGGGGACGACTCGTGCCCTTGGGGACGAGTCGTCCCGTCGGCACTGGCAGGTACGTAAATGACCTAAAATTAGGGTTTTCTAAAGGGGAAAACATATTTATAGAGTATAAATACTATCTCCCTTTTACCCTAGCCGTCGGTCACGAAAATTGAGTTTAGATAAACCCAATTGTGAGTTTTCAATTGTGAATTGAAAATCAAATCATCCCAATTCCATATTACTCCATAGATTGAAAGGGGTTTCAATCAAAGGATCTAGCAATCCACCTAGAATTGTTCTAGGGTTCGTTCAACGCGTGGATACACATAGAGGATCTTCGCACATCAAGATCTAAAGTTCGTGATTGAAGAATCGTTCATCAAGGATTCACAAGATCATCAATCTGGAGTTGGAACGCGTTTATCAAAGACAAAGGCATTCAAGGTTGGTATTTCTATTTCATCCTATTTAATTAATCATCTAGAACGGATCCATGGCTTCGGGTTTTCGAGTTAATTTGCATTCTTCTGCTGCGCATGGACTCTCGAAACCCAACAGAAACTTCCGACTGACGAAGTAGATGGCGTTCTCGACTCGTGACTCTTTCTTTTCTTGACAGAGCATGGCTCCAACTGCGGTGTCGGTCACAGTTAGGTATAGCAACAATGGCTTCTCCTCATGGGGAGGACAGAGAATCGAAGGACTCACAAGGTACGCCTTTATTTTTTTAAAGGCATCTTGGCATTCTGAGTTCCATTCGACGTTGGCATTCTTCTTCATTAGTTTGAAGATTGGCTCGCACATGGAGGTCAATTGATTGACGAAGCGGCTGATATACTGCAGGCAGCCCATGAAGCTTTTCACCTCTGTTTGAGTTTGCGATGGTCTCATTTCGATGATAGCCTTGATCTTTTGAGGATCAACCTCGATGCCTTGCTCGGTGACCATGTATCCCAAGACTTTGCCTCGGCTGACCCCAAATGTGCATTTGGCAGGGTTTAACCTCATCGAGTGTTTTCGGAGGCGATCGAAGAACTTTCTCAGGTCTGTGAGGTGTTGTCCATCTGATCCCTTTGAGTGAACGATCATGTCATCGACGTACACTTAGATCTCTTTATGGATCATGTCGTGGAAGAGGGCGGTTGCTGCCCGTTGGTAGGTAGCCCCAGCATTCTTTAGTCCGAACAGCATCACTGTGTAGCAGTAGGTTCCCCAGGGGGTTGTGAAGGCTGTTTTTTCTTGATCTTCTTCGGCCATCTTGATTTGATTGTAACCGGCAAACCCGTCCACGAAGGTCTTGACCTCGAAATTGGCTATAGTGTCTACCAACATGTCGATGTTTGGCAGTGGAAAATCGTCCTTGGTACTTGCTTTATTGAGATCTCGGAAGTCCACACAGCAGCGCACTTTTCTGTTGGCCTTAGTGACCGTGACTATGTTGGAGAGCCATGTGGGGTACTCGATCACCCTAATGAAGCCGACGTGGAGCATCTTCTCGATCTCTTCTTTGACTTCTAAAGACCATTCTGGCTTGATTCGGCGTAGCTTTTGCTTGATGGGCTTAGTCTCGAAATTAAAGGGGATCCGATGTTCTACAATGTTTGGATCTAATCCGGGCATGTCTCGGTAAGACCAAGCGAACACGTCCACGAACTCTTTGAGCAGTGCAGTCAATGCGTCTTGCTCTGTGCCGGTGAAGAAACTTCCGATTTGCGTCTCTTTTGGCTCTTCAGCAGTTCTCAAATTCACCTTGGTTAAAACCTCATCGGCAGCTTGGGCCCGGTTTTTCTCTCGTTTGACAACATGTTTAAAGATGTGCTTAATGTATTGTTCGTTTAATGTGTCTGCTTCTTTATCAAGTGAATCGTTATTAACTGTTTGTGTGTTAGTTAATTTATCAGTTGTTAAAGATGCAATGAGAGGATACTCGGAAAGATCGAAGCATTCATTAAGAGCATACGGGAATACATTATTGGCAATGAGTTCGTAATCTTCTGGCGTGAGGCCATCAGATGACTCGAGAGACTCAAACTCAAAGATAATGGACTCAGGATGGGTTTTGACACTGGACTCTAGGACTCAAGGGTGTGATGTACCCGATTTTTTTGAAAATCAACGGAGTCGCCACGCCGTTTTTAGTTTAGGGCCAAAACTTTTAAAAATGCTCAAAATGAGAGAAGTGAGTTCGGAGGTCACGTTACATTCCGGGAAGAACGTTTGGCGTTCACCCGGAATGCCTCGTACGACGAGTCTTCCTCACTTGAAACTTTTTGTGGTGTGTATGTGTGTATTTTGAATAAAATAGACTAAAATAACTTGTTTGAAAATAAAGCCGCTTTAAAAAGGGGGTCGAGCATAAAATTGAGAAAAGAGATGCAAACTGGAAAATAGAAGTTGAAAACTCCTAACACATTAAATATGTTTCATGAATTTTTTATGATTTTTGAGTCAACATTTGGCACTCAAAAGGTCCCATGAGTTTAAACATCAAATCTGTCATAGCAGGAGAAACAGTGTACACCTGATTTTGAGACGGCTTTAAAGGCTTTGAAAAGTAGGAATCTCAAGAAAGTCAAAGAATGAAAGTTGTTCAAAACATCTTTAATATGACACATATAAAACAGTTTATTAATCGGAAAAAGTTTGATAGGTTAAAACCTTTTTGGAACTTCAGATCAGAAAACAGTATTTTCGGGGACTGATGAAATAAGCTTTAGCAAATAAATGAAAAGAGGTATTTAAATTCACTAGAAAAATAAGATAAAAATATGTGCAGAAACCTACAAATGTTAGATACAAAATCTCTCTTTTGACTTTCATGAAATTCCCACGTTTTGTATGCCAAAAAAATAAGACAATGAACAATGATCATAAGTAAATGTTGCTGGACAGCAACATAGCATGGAGAAAATAATCCTAAAAACTCAATCTAAGCACGGAATAAAGATCTAGGCCAAGTTATATCAACTTTTAGGACAAAATCCCTAAGGGATCACATCCTTAATACAAAGGGTGATCATCATTGGGATTAAAGTCCAAGTGTATCACTTATAACTCCAAGAAGCCAAATGTAAGTCTTAATGATGGTCATCCATGAGATGAACTCCAAGATAACCATCTTAGACTAGGAGGAAAAGGAAGAACAAGAAATATAAACAATATAAACCTCTTAAGATGATCATCCATGAAAATTAACTCCAAGATGATCAATCTTGGGTCAAAGGGGCAAAGGGAAAGACTAGAAAATTAAAGGACAAGGAAAGAGACATAAAAGTAAAATATAAGCTACTTTGAGAACCATCCATGGAGATGAACTCCATGGATGATCATCTTGGGCTAAGGGACAAAGGAAAATAACAAAATATTAACAAGTCCAAGATCTCCATAACCTTCTATCCCTAGAACACTAATAAATATGTTCATCTTAATGATTAGAGAGGTTGGATCATTTCTTAGACTTGGATCCATGGAGATAATAGTAGATCTACATTATAAAGCTTTAAATAGACAATAAAATCAAGATTCAACAAGTAAATAACAAGATCTAGATCTAAACAAGATGAACAATAATAAATAGAGATTAGGAGATTCAAGATCCAAGAGCAATAAAGAGAGATTTAAAGATTTAAGTTTAGAAGGAGATTTTACCAAAACAAAATGGTTTAGATCTATCTTCTTGGGTTGGAGTTTTGTTTGTAGGAGAGAGACTAGTGTGTGAACTAGTGTGTGTAGGAGATTTTTTAGAGAGAGACTAGTGTGTGAACTAGTGTGTGTAGGAGATTTTTTTTAGAGAGAGACTAGTGTGTGAACTAGTGTGTGTAGGAGATTTTTTTTAGAGAGAGAGGATGAAAGAAGAGTTTTTGGTAGGATAAAATGTGTGTGTTGTTGAAATGGGTAGGATGATCATCCTTTATATAGGAGGGTAAGGAAGCCTCTAGAATTACTTAGTCTATAAGCAAAACTTGGGATAATACCCAAAGGGTCCTCATAATATCTAAAATTCCATAAAAACCCGGCTGCATACCCGAAAGGTCCCTAGAGAAATCTGGAATTCCTGAAAAGTCCTATTTTGTCAAAAGTTGTCTTTTCTTCACTTCGGAAGATTCCTTTTGTGCGTTTAATGGGGTGCAATTCAGATTGGGGTACTTACAGTAGCCCCTCGGCGACGGTACATTCGGAGGAAGTGGGGTCGTCGACAAAAGTGAGGATCCCAATCTGGCGAGCTACCTAGATGGGCAAGGAGGTGACCAAAGTGGTCGGATGGCTGGACCCTTTAAAAGGATTCCTACGTATCCCACATGGGAATCAAGCCGGTCGTAGTTCAGGTCTTTCGACTATCTTCAGACGTTGACCCTAGAGTGACTATTTTGGGGTGTCAACCTGGTGAGCGGGTTCTGCAGTCGGTTGCTGAAAGAAACTCTGGTGGGGCTAGAAAATGACCATTTAGGTCTGATGGCTAGAGTTGTATATCCACACCGCTGGGGAAAGGAATGACCATTTTGGTCTGATAGCTGAACCTATGGTAGGCTACCTACGTATCCTCAAGAGGAATCAAGCCGGTCGTAGTTCAGGTCTTTCGACTATCTTCAGACGTCGACCCTAGAGTGACTATTTTAGGATGTCAACCTGGTAATGATTTCGGTTTGTCGAATCATAGGATGATTGTGGTTCATCATTTTCCTCGTATTTTGTGTCGAAACCGAAGTGATAGCGTTTAGGTGCCTCAAGCCTTGGTGATGGCGTTTAGGTGCCTCAAGCCTTAGTGATGGCGTTTAGGTGCCTCAAACCTTGGTGATAGCGTTTAGGTGCCTCAAGCCTTGGTGATAGCGTTTAGGTGCCTCAAGCCTTAATGATGGCGTTTAGGTGCCTCGAACCTTAGTGATGGCGTTTAGGTGCCTCAAGCCTTGGTGATAGCGTTTAGGTGCCTCAAGCCTTAGTGATGGCGTTTAGGTGCCTCAAGCCTTGATGATGGCGTTTTAGGTGCCTCGGACCTTGATGATGGCGTTTTAGGTGCCTCGAACCTTGATGATGGCGTTTTAGGTGCCTCGGACCTTGATGATGGCATTTTAGGTGCCTCGAACCTTGATGTTGGCATTTTAGGTGCCTCGAACTTTGATGATGGCATTTTAGGTGCCTCGAACCTTGATGATGGTGTTTTAGGTGCCTCGAACCTTGATGATGGCGTTTTAGGTGTCTCGGACCTTGATGATGGCGTTTTAGGTGTCTCGGACCTTGATGATGGCGTTTTAGGTGCCTCGGACCTTGATGATGGCGTTTTAGGTGCCTTGATCCTTGATAAGGGCTCCGTAGGTCAAGCGAATCCCACCGACCGAAAAGGACAACGAACCTAAAGTCTGGTGGATCATAAAGTCTTAACGCACACTCGATGTAAATTACCGGCATGGCCAGCGTCGAGGGTCAAGATCGAGTCAAAGTGCCCTGACGGAAAATTGGCATGACTTCGACTGATAATAGTCCGCAAGGGATCTTGACTTCGTCGTTGGTTAAGCAGTAATTAGACATGGATTGTGTGTTAATCCTTGATATGTTCTATGTATGAAATCGAACTTGATATTATATTATTTGGGTAGGCATGATGGCTTGCTAGAGTCCGCTCATGTCTTATGAGGATCGAAGTTATCGAACTTATTGCCAACATACTATAGTCCTATGGGGTCACACGCATCGAACGAATTGTCAAAAATGGAAAATATGGAGATTTTGTGCTGAGGGGACGACTCGTCCCCAGGACAGAACCAACTATTCCCCTTAAGGGGGACGACTGTATCTGGAGCATTGTGGAAGGGGACGACTCGTGCCCTTGGGGACGAGTCGTCCCGTCGGCACTGGCAGGTACGTAAATGACCTAAAATTAGGGTTTTCTAAAGGGGAAAACATATTTATAGAGTATAAATACTATCTCCCTTTTACCCTAGCCGTCGGTCACGAAAATTGAGTTTAGATAAACCCAATTGTGAGTTTTCAATTGTGAATTGAAAATCAAATCATCCCAATTCCATATTACTCCATAGATTGAAAGGGGTTTCAATCAAAGGATCTAGCAATCCACCTAGAATTGTTCTAGGGTTCGTTCAACGCGTGGATACACATAGAGGATCTTCGCACATCAAGATCTAAAGTTCGTGATTGAAGAATCGTTCATCAAGGATTCACAAGATCATCAATGCAGAGTTGGAACGCGTTTATCAAAGACAAAGGCATTCAAGGTTGGTATTTCTATTTCATCCTATTTAATTAATCATCTAGAACGGATCCATGGCTTCGGGTTTTCGAGTTAATTTGCATTCTTCTGCTGCGCATGGACTCTCGAAACCCAACAGAAACTTCCGACTGACGAAGTAGATGGCGTTCTCGACTCGTGACTCTTTCTTTTCTTGACAGAGCATGGCTCCAACTGCGGTGTCGGTCACAGTTAGGTATAGCAACAATGGCTTCTCCTCATGGGGAGGACAGAGAATCGAAGGACTCACAAGGTACACCTTTATTTCTTTAAAGGCATCTTGGCATTCTGAGTTCCATTCGACGTCGGCATTCTTCTTCATTAGTTTGAAGATTGGCTCGCACATGGAGGTCAATTGATTGACAAGCGGGCGATATCTTTGCAGCAGCCTACCCATGAAGCTTTTCACCTCTGTTTGAGTTTGCGATGGTCTCATTTCGATGATAGCCTTGATCTTTTGAGGATCAACCTCGATGCCTCGCTCGGTGACCATGTATCCCAAGACTTTGCCTCGGCTGACCCCAAATGTGCATTTGGCAGGGTTTAACCTCATCGAGTATTTTCGGAGGCGATCGAAGAACTTTCTCAGGTCTGTGAGGTGTTGTCCATCTGATCCCTTTGAGTGAACGATCATGTCATCGACGTACACTTAGATCTCTTTATGGATCATGTCGTGGAAGAGGGCGGTTGCTGCCCGTTGGTAGGTAGCCCCAGCGTTCTTTAGTCCGAACGGCATCACTGTGTAGCAGTAGATTCCCCAGGGGGTTGTGAAGGCTGTTTTTTCTTGATCTTCTTCGGCCATCTTGATTTGATTGTAACCGGCAAACCCGTCCACGAAGGTCTTGACCTCGAAATTGGCTATAGTGTCTACCAACATGTCGATGTTTGCGTTGGAAAATCGTCCTTGGTACTTGCTTTATTGAGATCTCGAAGTCCACACAAATAAGACTCCTTTTCTCGTTGGCCTTAGTGACCGTGACTATGTTGGAGAGCCATGTGGGGTACTCGATCACCCTAATGAAGCCGACGCGGAGCATCTTCTCGATCTCTTCTTTGACTTGTAAAGACCAATCTGGCTTGATTCGGCGTAGCTTTTGCTTGATGGGCTTAGCCTCGGAATTCAAGGGGATCTGATGTTCTACAATGTTTGGATCTAATCCGGGCATGTCTCGGTAAGACCAAGCGAACACGTCCACGAACTCTTTGAGCAGTGCAGTCAATGCGTCTTGCTCTGTGCCGGTGAAGAAACTTCCGATTTGCGTCTCTTTTGGCTCTTCAGCAGTTCTCAAATTCACTTTGGTTAAAACCTCCTCGACAGCTTGGGCCCGATTTTTCTCTCGTTTGACAACATGTTTAAAGATGTGCTTAATGTATTGTTCGTTTAATGTGTCTGCTTCTTTATCAAGTGAATCGTTATTAACTGTTTGTGTGTTAGTTAATTTATCAGTTGTTAAAGATGCAATGAGAGGATACTCGGAAAGATCGAAGCATTCATTAAGAGCATACGGGAATACATTATTGGCAATGAGTTCGTAATCTTCTGGCGTGAGGCCATCAGATGACTCGAGAGACTCAAACTCAAAGATAATGGACTCAGGATGGGTTTTGACACTGGACTCTAGGACTCAAGGGTGTGATGTACCCGATTTTTTTGAAAATCAAAGGAGTCGCCACGCCGTTTTTAGTTTAGGGCCAAAACTTTTAAAAATGCTCAAAATGAGAGAAGTGAGTTCGGAGGTCACGTTATATTCCGGGAAGAACGTTTGGCGTTCACCCGGAATGCCTCGTATGACGAGTCTTCCTCACTTGAAACTTTTTGTGGTGTGTATGTGTGTATTTTGAATAAAATAGACTAAAATAACTTGTTTGAAAATAACGCCGCTTTCAAAAGGGGGTCGAGCATAAAATTGAGAAAAGAGATGCAAACTGGAAAATAGAAGTTGAAAACTCCTTCTAACACATTAAATATGTTTCATGAATTTTTGTATGATTTTTGAGTCAACACTTGGCACTCAAAAGGTCCCATGAGTTTAAACATCAAATCTGTCATAGCAGGAAAAACAGTGTACACCTGATTTTGAGACGGCTTTAAAGGCTTTGAAAAGTAGGAATCTCAAGAAAGTCAAAGAATGAAAGTTGTTCAAAACATCTTTAATATGACACATATAAAACAGTTTATTAATCGGAAAAAGTTTGATAGGTTAAAACCTTTTTGGAACTTCAGATCAGAAAACAGTATTTTCGGGGACTGATGAAATAAGCTTTAGCAAATAAATGAAAAGAGGTATTTAAATTCACTAGAAAAATAAGATAAAAATATGTGCAGAAACCTACAAATGTTAGATACAAAATCTCTCTTTTGACTTTCATGAAATTCCCACGTTTTGTATGCCAAAAAAATAAGACAATGAACAATGATCATAAGTAAATGTTGCTGGACAGCAATATAGCATGGAGAAAATAATCCTAAAAACTCAATCTAAGCACGGAATAAAGATCTAGGCCAAGTTATATCAACTTTTAGGACAAAATCCCTAATGGATCACATCCTTAATACAAAGGGTGATCATCATTGGGATTAAAGTCCAAGTGTATTACTTATAACTCCAAGAAGCCAAATGTAAGTCTTAATGATGGTCATCCATAAGATGAACTCCAAGATAACCATCTTAGACTAGGAGGAAAAGGAAGAACAAGAAATATAAACAATATAAACCTCTTAAGATGATCATCCATGAAAATTAACTCCAAGATGATCAATCTTGGGTCAAAGGGGCAAAGGGAAAGACTAGAAAATTAAAGGACAAGGAAAGAGACATAAAAGTAAAATATAAGCCACTTTGAGAACCATCCATGGAGATGAACTCCATGGATGATCATCTTGGGCTAAGGGACAAAGGAAAATAACAAAATACTAACAAGTCCAAGATCTCCATAACCTTCTATCCCTAGAACACTAATAAATATGTTCATCTTAATGATTAGAGAGGTTGGATCATTTCTTAGACTTGGATCCATGGAGATAATAGTAGATCTACATTATAAAGCTTTAAATAGACAATAAAATCAAGATCCAACAAGTAAATAACAAGATCTAGATCTAAACAAGATGAACAATAATAAATAGAGATTAGGAGATTCAAGATCCAAGAGCAATAAAGAGAGATTTAAAGATTTAAGTTTAGAAGGAGATTTTACCAAAACAAAATGGTTTAGATCTATCTTCTTGGGTTGGAGTTTTGTTTGTAGGAGAGAGACTAGTGTGTGAACTAGTGTGTGTAGGAGATTTTTTAGAGAGAGACTAGTGTGTGAACTAGTGTGTGTAGGAGATTTTTTTTAGAGACTAGTGTGTGAACTAGTGTTTGTAGGAGATTTTATTTAGAGAGAGAGGATGAAAGAAGAGTGTTTGGTAGGATAAAAGGTGTGTGTTGATGAAATGGGTAGGATGATCATCCTATATATAGGAGGGTAAGGAAGCCTCTAGAATTACTTAGTTTATAAGCAAAACTTGGGATAATACCCAAAGGGTCCTCAAAATATTTAAAATTCCATAAAAATCCGGCTACATACCCGAAAGGTCCCTAGAGAAACTGAATTCTGAAAAGTCCTATTTTGTCAAAAGTTGTCTTTTCTTCACTTCGGAAGATTCCTTTTGTGCGTTTAATGGGGTGCAATTCAGATTGGGGTACTTACAGTAGCCCCTCGGCGACGGTACATTCGGAGGAAGTGGGGTCGTCGACAAAAGTGAGGATCCCAATCTGGCGAGCTACCTAGATGGGCAAGGAGGTGACCAAAGTGGTCGGATGGCTGGACCCTTTTAAAGGATTCCTACGTATTCCATGTGGGAATCAAGCCGGTCGTAGTTCAGGTCTTTCGACTATCTTCAGACGTTGACCCTAGAGTGACTATTTTGGGGTGTCAACCTGGTGAGCGGGTTCTGCAGTCGGTTGCTGAAAGAAACTCTGGTGGGGCTAAAAAATAACCATTTAGGTCTGATGGCTAGAGTTGTATATCCACACCGCTGGGGAAAGGAATGACCATTTTGGTCTGATAGCTGAACCTATGGTAGGCTACCTACTTATCCTCAAGAGGAATCAAACCGGTCGTAGTTCGGGTCTTTCGACTATCTTCAGACGTCGACCCTAGAGTGACTATTTTAGGATGTCAACCTGGTAATGATTTCGGTTTGTCGAATCATAGGATGATTGTGGTTCATCATTTTCCTCGTATTTTGTGTCGAAACCGAAGTGATAGCGTTTAGGTGCCTCAAGCCTTGGTGATGGCGTTTAGGTGCCTCAAGCCTTAGTGATGGCGTTTAGGTGCCTCAAACCTTGGTGATAGCGTTTAGGTGCCTCAAGCCTTAATGATGGCGTTTAGGTGCCTCGAACCTTGGTGATAGCGTTTAGGTGCCTCAAGCCTTGGTGATAGCGTTTAGGTGCCTCAAGCCTTAGTGATGGCGTTTAGGTGCCTCAAGCCTTGATGATGGCGTTTTAGGTACCTCGGACCTTGATGATGGCGTTTTAGGTGCCTCGAACCTTGATGATGGCGTTTTAGGTGCCTCGAACCTTGATGATGGCATTTTAGGTGCCTCGAACCTTGATGATGGCATTTTAGGTGCCTCGAACCTTGATGTTGGCATTTTAGGTGCCTCGAACCTTGATGATGGCATTTTAGGTGCCTCGAACCTTGATGATGGCGTTTTAGGTGTCTCGGACCTTGATGATGGCGTTTTAGGTGTCTCGGACCTTGATGATGGCGTTTTAGGTGCCTTGATCCTTGATGATGGCGTTTTAGGTGCCTCGGACCTTGATGATAGCGTTTTAGGTGCCTCGAACCTTGATGATGGCATTTTAGGTGCCTCGAACCTTGATGATGGCGTTTTAGGTGCCTCGAACCTTGATGATGGCGTTTTAGGTGCCTCGAACCTTGATGATGGCGTTTAGGTGCCTCGAACCTTGATGATGGCGTTTCAGGTGCCTCGAACCTTGATGATGGCGTTTCAGGTGCCTCGAACCTTGATGGCAGCGTTTCAGGTGCCTCGAACCTTGATGATGGCGTTTCAGGTGCCTCGAACCTTGGTGATGGCGTTTCAGGTGCCTCGAACCTTGGTGATGGCGTTTCAGGTGCCTCGAACCTTGGTGATGGCGTTTCAGGTGCCTCGAACCTTGGTGATGTTGTTTCAGGTGCCTCGAACCTTGATAATGTTGTTTTAGGTGCCTCAAACCTTGATGATGTTGTTTTAGGTGCCTCGAACCTTGGTGATGGCGTTTTAGGTGCCTCGAACCTTGGTGATGGCGTTTTAGGTGCCTCGAACCTTGGTGATGGCGTTCAGGTGCCTCAAACCTTAGTGATGGCGCTCAGGTGCCTCAAACCTTAGTGATGGTGATGGCGTTTAGGTGCCTCAAACCTTAGTGATGGCGTTTAGGTGCCTCGAACCTTGGTGATAGCGTTTAGGTGCCTCGAACCTTGGTGATGGCGTTTAGGTGCCTCAAACCTTGGTGATGGCGTTTAGGTGCCTCAAACCTTAGTGATGGCGTTTAGGTGCCTCGAACCTTGGTGATAGCGTTTAGGTGCCTCAAGCCTTATTAAATGATGATCCGGAGGTATCAGCTTGTTTTGAAACGATCTCCTTCGATGGTTCGTGTCCTTATGTTGAGGACGGGCTCTGTGGGGATAGACAGTCCTTTGGTGGACTTCATTTGAAGGGATCGGTCTTACATTTGCTGCCGTGGATGAAAAATGAGGAAAGAAACGGGATTCCGTCAGCTTTCGTCGGAGAAAACGGGCTTACGTTTCACTGCCGGAGGTGGAAACGAGGAAAGAAACGGGATTCCGTTAGCTTTCGTCGGGGATGAACCTAAGTTGATGTTTAGTTCAGTAGTATGAACCTAAATGGTGACATAGTTCAGGAGTATGAACCTAAGTTGAGGTTTAGTTCAGGAGTATGAACCTAAGTGGGGACTTAGTTCAGGAGTATGAACCTAAGTTGAGGTTTGGTTCAGGAGTATGAACCTAAATGGGGACTTAGTTCAGGAGTATGATCCTGAGTCGAGGTTTGGTTCAGGAGTATGAACCTAAATCGAGGTTTTGTACCTGAGGGAGACTATTTGAATGCGTTCTCGCTGGGGAAGATTCGGGCTTACGATAACTGCCCGGGAAAAGGGTGACCGTGTTGGTCGAGTGGCTGGACCTATGGTAGGCTACCTACGTATCCCGGATGGGAATCAAGCATGGACGTAGTTCGGAAGCTGCTGGGGATGGTCTTCTTTCCTGAGGGCTCACTTTATCACCGCAGACTTCGTTGAAGACGTACTTTGTCGTGTGTTCAACACCATAGACTCACAGGTTGCTGAGGACGGTTTTTGCTGAAAATGAGGAAGGGAATGGGCTTCCGTTAATTTTCGTTGAAGAGGTCGGGCTTATGTTGAAGTTCGGGGTTGAAAATGAGGAAGGGAATGGGCTTCCGTTAAGTTTTGTTGGAGGAGACGAGCTTACGTTGGCTGCCGGGATTTAGATATCTGAATCCAAGATGGTGGTGACTTGAGGCGTCTGAGTCAAGCTGGTGCTGACTTGAGGGTCTTGCCAGTTATTTGGGCAATTCTGTTGAAGTCATTGGAATTACGCTTTGGTGGAGACCATCCTTGTTGCGGAGAGGCTTCAGGTAGTTATGGAGAACTTGTCTTTCGTGCTTGAATCGCTACATTTGCAAATATGACATTTTTGGTGAATGCATGAATATAACCAAAATGATTAACAATCTCTTAGGTTTGCTCTACTGATTCATGTTTTGTGCATGCTACATGAGCCCTTGGGAGATTTTCGTGAGGATGCATGGTGGTGAGAGGGTTTGTATTGGGATGTATGTGTCTGGAAACTGTTTGGGACAGATTTTGAGCAAGTGGGGGGTGAGAACCCTCGCTCGCGATTTAAACGGCGGTTGTTGATGAGGTCTTGTTAACAGTATTACACGGACCTCAATTTTGATCTTAGAATGAAATTGGATTCGGATCCCGGGTCTTGATTGGAATTTCCCTCTCAGTCTTGGACATTTGAAGCTGATGCTGAGAGGCTCTAGAATCAAGAGTACGCCGATATGAATGAAACTTCTTTCGTTTGGTTTAGCTGTGACTTGGCCGAAATCTTGTTCGGAGAATGATTTGACGAAATGCTAATGCCGGGAGAAACCCAGATCTTAAATTTCGATGCTACAGGAAGCTGCTATGTACCAAGTTCTAAAGCTGAAAATCCAGTTGTTGATGTGACTAGACCTTTCTTCTGAAGATAGGTGTGACTTGATAAAACCCAGGTCCAAGGGACCAGCTAGACAAAGCCCCCGGATCCTATTAAAGCGAGGGAAGATCCCTTCATTGGCAAAGCCTCAGTTTGAAGAACTGAGTAGGCAAAGTCCAGATTTTGAAGAAGTGACTTGGCGAAGCCCCAATCTTATGACCTCGTTGTGATTCCGACATAATTAGCAAAGTCCCAATCTGATTGGTAATGCAAAGCGATCCTGAAAATAATCTGATAAAGACCGAATCTATCTCGTAGTGAAGAACCCAATGTGGATCCAAAGATGACTAGAGAAGCCCCAATTCAAAGAAACGACCTGACAAAAGCCCCACCTTGAAGAGTTCCAATGCAGCACCAATGCAATTTGAATCATTATGTAGGCAAAGGGACAACCCATCCTTCTATATTTACTTTGTTATTTTCTTTAGTCAATTAGTCAACCGAAAGAAAATGTAAAAGAAAGAAAATTTAGAAATGTATACCTGCAGGGGCATATTTTCGAAAAGTGGGGATGAATCCCAGATTTGTATTATTTGATGGCCTCATTTGATGAAGGCACAAAAGAACTTGCTTTGGGTTTGACTCTTTTGAGAGAGCATAAGTGTAGAAAGGTTTGTAAATGTGTATGAAAGCCCCTGCTGACAGAAAATCAATGTTTAGCTCTATTTTTCCTATAATGTAGAAAAAGAAGACTTGTCGAGACATCTGAAAACATGTTTTATTCAAAATGATCACAAGATTGCTTAAAACCCTTTATTAATGTTCGGGTTATTCAACCCCTAACCTCGATATGAACAAACATTTTGATTAATCATGAGGAGAAAGTTGACCAATACCAAGGGTCAAAGTTGGCGAATTGTGAAGAAAGATTGTGTATAGGAGAGGCCATTGAGGAGACCGAATTTATGGAATTTGAATGTGTTTATGACCGGACCATTTCTGGTTGCCTACGTTCCCCTTAATATAAGGAGCTCAGGTCGCCGTAGTTCGGGCTTGAACTATGTTTGGCTTTGGAAAAGGGTATGAATTTTTGTGGTCCCTTTGGTGAAAAGGCTCGGATAGGGAGGTTGGATGATGAGGCACGGGCCTTGAGATGATTCCTTGACAAGTCATTTTTGACAGCTATTTCAGCGATTCCATTGCTTCTTGATCGTCGTCTTTCATCGGGGGAGAAAGATTTTGAATGCAGCTTAAGGGCATATGATATGTTTTTGCCTTTGCTTTGACTGTTCCCTTTTTGTCGACAACTTCCGTTCTTCGAACTTTAATTGTGCCCATATGTCAAGCCTCTAATCGGCGGTGCTGGGTCCTTGGCCTCATCATTTTTTTTCTCTTTTTTTTTTTTTTTTTTTTTTTTTTTTTAAGTTCTTGCTTGAACTTTCTTTCTTTTTTTTTTTTTTTTTTTTTTTTTAGGATGAAGGCAAGCCCCAGCTTGAACTTTCTTGATGCGCACGAAGGCGATGGCAAGCCCCTGGGTTGTTGTCGACATGGGTTCAATCTTCCGATGCCGAGTGACCTTCTGTTGTTCCTTGATGTTGCCGCCGTCATTGATTTGGTCAAGGTGATGGTGGGGACATGTTTTGGAAAGTGTATGGTTTGATGGAGGCCTTTGTGAGGTAAGGAAAGTGTATAGGGAGGGCATTAGTTGACTTTCTCGCACCGATTAATTAAAATCTTAATCATTTCAAGAGATTATTTGTTGAGCAATGCGAGTGATCATTTTAAAATAAAACCATTTCATTAAATGTAATGTAGGTGTGTAAATAATGTCTCGAGTCTAGCAAGAAAAGAAAAAAAGACTTTTTTATAGAAAATTTAAGATTAGCTACGATGTCCGAGGAGGACTTGATTGAACGAAAAAAGTACTAGAACCTACGAAGGTTGACTAAAAGACTGTTTTAACATTTAATTTAGTATGAGGATAGGTAGCCCCTAGTCTAGCTACTCTTCATTGCTGACCGCTGTGACGCTGAGCTTTCCATTTTCTCGTTAACTTCGAATTCCATACCGCAGGCAAATCATTGATCAGTTATGTGCCCACGATACTGGTGGAAGTGGAGGGATTTGAAGCCATGGAGCAGCTGGAGCAAATACAAGTTGTCCGAAGAAATGGGTCGGAAAAGTCATGGGGACGAAACTTGATGACAGAGCATATTGAGAGAAGGAAGTGAATACGGGAGGATTTTGATGGTTATCTGGATTTGTTTGAGAGGGTTCAGCAATGCGCTGGTTGTTTTGAGTGAGAGTGATAGAACCGACTTCAAACCTTTCTGTTCGAACCGCTTGTGAGACGTCAGGAGTTACTTGACCTGTACCATTCTGAGGAGGAATACGCGACAGCTGTTGAGGGGCGCTGAACTGACCCATCCCTGACTGCTGCCCTAGATCAAACTCCGGATCGCAGATTCCGCATCGTTGTTGGGAAGACCCAAAATGACCTTTACCAAACTTCAGAGGTGTCCTAACTTGCTGTGGCATTCCAAAGTCACCGAAAGGTTGACGTCGTTGTCTAGGGGGACCATTATACACATAGCTCGTTTGCATTGGCCCACTAGGGCACTTGAGCTTGCCTTCTTTAATCAGCCCCCGAATTGCCTTTCTCAAAGCTATACAGTTGTCGGTTGTGTGGCCATGATGACTGTGGTAATGGCAGTGCTCGGCTACGTCCAAGTTGGCATTGGGGATTCTGGGCTTGTATTTTTTTATGGGTTCGAGGAGACCTTGCTTTACTAAGTTCTCAAAAACCTTGCTCAAAGGTATCCCGAAGTTATCATAGTATTGCCGGTATTGCTGTCTTCGCGGATCACTGGCTCCCGGCGTACCCTGTTCAGGAACCCGATTACTGCCACTTATCACTTTTCCGCCTCTATCAGTAGATGGAGCATCATGTGGATCGACAAAAGCATTGGAACTGTTAGTGACCGCAATAACACTTGCATCAGGAGGTTGGTGAATTTGATAAGGGGACTCACTAGATTTGGTGGGCAGAGATGGAAATCCTGAAGCAACTGGATTTGCCTCACCACTCTCAAGTGGATATTGGGGCCTTAGAACGTAACCACATGGCTCGAATTGATTGTGTGAAGACAGAGCATAAACTGGCAGGTACTGCTGAAACTTCTGAGGGAATTGAGACTGCAGAGCGGTTGGAGCTGATGGAGAATACTGGAAATATTGGGTTTGCGAAACCATTGCAGTTAGATCATGCGGATTTCGAGTGAACTGAGCGGTAGGAACAAAGGGATGTTGAGGATACGTCGGGTTTGCTGAAATGATGACAGAACTCTGCCGGCTCGTGTGAGCTTGCGGTATCGCAGGGGCAAGCGGGCCTTGAGGATTGATGGAAGCAAGGTGACCTAGATAGGACTGCTGAGGATGAGAAGTAGTAAACTGACTCGTTCCAAGCTGCGGGGCGGAAATAAACTGATTGAAACCCAAAGGTGAAAACAGAGAGGCACCTAGATCGGACTGCTGAGGAGTACCGATTTGATGAGGCCGAGATGTGTTGAACTGACGAACTCCAGATTGATGACCCGGACCAGTCTGATGAGGCATAGCAAGATGTAGGGGCTGAGAGACAGGCTGAGTTATGGGCCGAGGCATGCTTGGCCCATTAGCAGTCCCACACGAAAGGAAGCAAGGCATTCGACGGTAGTCGGCATGCCCAGGAAAGGAATTAGCTTCAATCTCCGCACCGACCGTAAAGGTTCCATTAGGGTCGCGAACAATTGCTAGTCTGTTGGTTCTGACACTTTCTAATAACTGACTGATCTGAGCCTCTTGATGTTGTCTTATCTGTTCCCGCATTTGATTCCACTGTTCGGCATTTCGCGGATTCTCGGGGGGCGGAGTCGTACGTCCCCCACTGTTCTCCTCTGAGCTGGCCATTCTGAAACTCTGAGCTGAAGCGAGGAAGAAATCGATGAAGTATCTGATTCCGGAACGACTGAGCTGAACAAACGATGACCCGGGATCTTGATCCAAACTTTGCTTACTGTGGAAGGCACAAAAGGGTGCGGTTCAGACCCTGAAAAGCGAAACAGGTTGGTGTTTGGGCTTAGGGCTCATGCAACATGCGATTATTCATTTAAATTTACTTAAAACGTGTTTTCTTAAACCCTAAGTGGTTGGAAAAGATTGCTCCTTTTTTTTACTACTCTGAATCCTGGATTAGTGGGACCCATCACTATGCCTGCGGACCCTCAACCTGTAACCCCGAACAAGGGCTCCGTAGGTCAAGCGAATCCCACCGACCGAAAAGGAAAACGAACCTAAAGTCTGGTGGATCATAAAGTCTTAACGCACACTCGATGTAAATTACCGGCATGGCCAGCGTCGAGGGTCAAGATCGAGTCAAAGTGCCTTGACGGAAAATTGGCATGACTTCGACTGATAATAGTCCGCAAGGGATCTTGACTTCGTCGTTGGTTAAGCAGTAATTAGACATGGATTGAGTGTTAATCCTTGATGACTCGGTGTCATACCGGGAGCCGGTGTATGAGCCGTGCGAATCAAAACCGAAGTCCGAGCCCCAGTCAGGATCGGGTCAAAGTTCATGACGGAAAATCGGCATGATTTCGACTGATTTGGGTCCGCGGGGGATCCTGACTTGGCACGTTGACTAGGGTTAGACCTACATGGGGCATGCACCGACGCAGTCTGACACGGACTGGACCAAAAACCAACCGAGTCTCGAAAAAAGTATGTCACGGACGAGTGCAGGGTCGACACGAGGGTAAACCAATGGTTGTTTGGGTCGTCCCGTGCTCGCACCGAGAGGCGTAGTAAGGCCAAACGGGCTGCTACTGGGATTTTTCCGGGTTAAGGACGTAGTGTGCAGTGTAAGGTCAAGTGCGCGTAGTCTGCGGGCAGTCTAAATTATTTTTCTGAGTAAAATAGAAATTTTCACATGTGTCTTAAGAGCATGTTGCATGCAAAAGATTTTGAAAATGATTTTTTTTTTAAATATTTTCGAAAATATTTTTTGAAAGCAAGTAAGCACATAAGTACATAAGCACATAAAATTCAAACAGTTAAGGAAACGGGTTCGACAGTCAAAATTTTGATTTTCCGGGACGATCAAAACGACAACAACGCAAAATGGGGGAAACACACACACGCACACATACAAATGGTTTCAAGTGCCGGGACGGAAGTTTGACCCACAAAAGCATTTTTTTTTTTGAAATGATACCGATACGTGGCTTTGTTAGACCATAGTTTATCCCAGACTCGTGTTAGGAGGCGATAACGGGAAGCTTAATGGTTTCCACCTATATACCAAGTATCATTTTTTTTAAAAAAAAAAAAAAAAGCTTACTTATTCCCCAGCGAAGTCGCCACTGTGATGTACCCGATTTTTTTTGAAAATCAACGGAGTCGCCACGCCGTTTTTAGTTTAGGGCCAAAACTTTGAAAAATGCTCAAAATGAGAGAAGTGAGTTCGGAGGTCACGTTACATTCCGGGAAGAACGTTTGGCGTTCACCCGAAATGCCTCGTATGACGAGTCTTCCTCACTTGAAACTTTTTGTGGTGTGTATGTGTGTGTTTTGAATAAAATAGACTAAAATAACTTATTTGAAAATAACGCCGCTTCAAAAAGGGGTCGAGCATAAAATTGAGAAAAGAGATGCAAACTGGAAAATAGAAGTTGAAAACTCCTTCTAACACATTAAATATGTTTCATGAATTTTTGTATGATTTTTGAGTCAACATTTGGCACTCAAAAGGTCTCATGAGTTTAAACATCAAATCTGTCATAGCAGGAAAAACAGTGTACACCTGATTTTGAGACGGCTTTAAAGGCTTTGAAAAGTAGGAATCTCAAGAAAGTCAAAGAATGAAAGTTGTTCAAAACATCTTTAATATGACACATATAAAACAGTATTAATCGGAAAAAGTTTGATGGGTTAAAACCTTTTTGGAACTTCAGATCAGAAAACAGTATTTTCGGGACTGATGAAATAAGCTTTAGCAAATAAATGAAAAGAGGTATTTAAATTCACTAGAAAAATAAGATAAAAATATGTACAGAAACCTACAAATGTTAGCTACAAAATCTCTCTTTTGGCTTTCATGAAATTCCCACGTTTTGTATGCCCAAAAAATAAGACAATGAACAAAGATCATAAGTAAATGCTGCTGGACAGCAACATAGCATGGAGAAAATAATCCTAAAAACTCAATCTAAGCACGGAATAAAGATCTAGGCCAAGTTATATCAACTTTTAGGACAAAATCCCTAAGGGATCACATCCTTAATACAAAGGGTGATCATCCTTGGGATTAAAGTCCAAGTGTATCACTTATAACTCCAAGAAGCCAAATGTAAGTCTTAATGATGGTCATCCATGAGATGAACTCCAAGATAACCATCTTAGACTAGGAGGAAAAGGAAGAACAAGAAATATATACAATATAAACCTCTTAAGATGATCATCCATGGAAATTAACTCCAAGATGATCAATCTTGGGTCAAAGGGGCAAAGGGAAAGACTAGAAAATTAAAGGACAAGGAAAGAGACATAAAAGTAAAATATAAGCCACTTTGAGAACCATCCATGGAGATGAACTCCATGGATGATCATCTTGGGCTAAGGGACAAAGGGAAATAACAAAATACTAACAAGTTCAAGATCTCCATAACCTTCTATCCGTAGAACACTAATAAATATGTTCATCTTAATGATTAGAGAGGTTGGATCATTTCTTAGACTTGGATCCATGGAGATAATAGTAGATCTACATTATAAAGCTTTAAATAGACAATAAAATCAAGATCCAACAAGTAAATAACAAGATCTAGATCTAAACAAGATGAACAATAATAAATAGAGATTAGGAGATTCAAGATCCAAGAGCAATAAAGAGAGATTTAAAGATTTAAGTGTAGAAGGAGATTTTACCAAAACAAAATGGTTTAGATCTATCTTCTTGGGTTGGAGTTTTGTTTGTAGGAGAGAGACTAGTGTGTGAACTAGTGTGTGTAGGAGATTTTTTAGAGAGAGACTAGTGTGTGAACTAGTGTGTGTAGGAGATTTTTTTTAGAGAGAGACTAGTGTGTAACTAGTGTGTGTAGGAGATTTTTTTTAGAGAGAGAGGATGAAAGTAGAGTTTTTGGTAGGGTAAAATGTGTGTGTTGTTGAAATGGGTAGGATGATCATCCTTTATATAGGAGGGTAAGGAAGCCTCTAAAATTACTTAGTCTATAAGCAAAACTTGGGATAATACCCAAAGGGTCCTCATAATATCTAAAATTCTATAAAAACTCGAATGCATACCCGAAAGGTCCCTAGAGAAATCTGGAATTCCTGAAAAGTCCTATTTTGTCAAAAGTTGTCTTTTCTTCACTTCGGAAGATTCCTTTTGTGCATTTAATGGGGTGCGATTCAGATTGGGGTACTTACAGAGGGGTCAGACCAAGTTGTTCGATCATGTCCTTTTTACTGGCGGTGGGTCCAGAGAAGGTGGCCCAGTTATTGAGTGGCAATGAGCTTGATAGGAGGCAGGGTTTGAAAGGCTTTGTGTCACCGTTCCCGATCATGGCTATCATAGAGTTATCAGAAACAAAATCGATTAGGTCTGGCATCTCGATTTCTTCGTTGAAGAGCAGGTGGAGCAGGGGCTCGTTCCAAGCATTGTCTGTGGAGTCTTCCGCTCTTTTCTTGGGCATTACTAGCTCGAATGCAGACTCGTCCCGCTTGTTGGGGCAGGGGTGTTGACAGAGAGTTTCTCGAGTTCTTCTGCCAAAGAGGGGGTTTTCCCGAACCAAAATTCATTGTGAATAGTGGTGTCCGTGGGTCCCGACAGAGTTGGTGCATCGAGAAATGCTCTTCTGACAGGATTTGGCTTGAGGCCTCTGAATTTTGCCAGGTTCCACTGGAGCTTGTCCATGGTTGTCGGCCAGCTTTGTTTGGCGTTGGTCAGCTCTGTTCCCTTTTCTGTGTCTTCGTTCAAACTGTCGGCTTTCTTTGTGAAGTACCTGGTCATGTCGAAGCTGTAAGGGCGAAGATCGGAGATTGCGTGAAAGCCTCTTTTGCCATTGGCGGAGTGTTTCCGTGCAGCTCGTTTGTCTTCCGCAGCGTCTTCGGGAGTAGGAATGTATCCCAGGCCATGAAGGGTATTCTGTTCCTTGATATTGATGATTTGTTGGGTACCCTGATGTTGTTTTCCCAAACCAAGCCCCGGGATGTAGTTCATGCGCTTCATCATTTTCATCGGGGGAGGGATCTGGTCCCAGATCAAAGGCAGGTCTATGTGGCACACCTGGGCCTTTGGGCTTTCGATGGTGAACCCTGTCAGCATCATGCCATCATTGTCGTGTTTGATCTCTAAGACTGGGACGCCATTTGTGTCGGTCCCTTCGGTGACTATGCTATCACCGTAGATGATGGTAAGATCTGTTCCTTAGACGAACTTTACGCACTGATGGAGGGTGGATGCCACCCCATTGATGCAGTGGAGCTAGGGCGTCCCAAAATGGCGATAAATGTGATCGGGATGTCGATGACTTGGAAGTCGGTCGGGACCATCGCTTTCAGAACCACGGAGTTCAGGTGGCTATTCCCAAGGCGGGCGAGACGTTGAGTCGTATGCTACGATTGCACAGTGGAGGGTTTCGAGATCGGTTGCTTTGATCCCTAGCAAATCCATCATATTGGATAGAAGGACGTTCATGGATGATCCCCATCTACCAAGACCCGAGGAGACGGCGCTCGTCGATTGAGCTGTTATGTAGAGAGGCTCATTGTGGTCGGCCTCAAATTTTGGGAGGTCGAGCTCCGTAAAAGTGATGATGTTCTTTGTAATGAACGTTGCCGATCATCTGAACCGCTTCATCGGGTGTCACGGTGATGGGAACCATGGTGCATGCCGGACTTTCTTCCAACTTGAGTTTGTGCGGGTAAGATGAAGTGAGTAAGGACAGTGAGGTGTTAGCTTTGAGTACGCTTGAGGCGAGTTAAGACAGGATCTTCGGCCTTCGGGTCAAGAGGTTTCGACTTCTTTGGCGTAGGGCCCCTTTTCGATTCGTGGCTCGAGGTATGGGTGGCCTTTTGTCTGCCGTGGAGGATTCGTCGGGATTTGGCCGGAACGTGTCGGTACGTTCACCTCTGGTTTCTTTGCTTTGCTCGTCTCTCCTATTTACGTAATGAGAGGGCCTTGGTTGGCAAAGGGCCATACTGCGCATTTCGGTTCGTTGGCCGTCATTACTTTTGTTGAAGCATCAACGGTGGCTTTGAGATCTTCCCAAGACGGGGTTGAGGTATCTGGACCCTCGGGCCGTCGGTGGCGGTGCGGAGCTCGTCCCAGTGATCATGGAGCGAGACGTTGCCGTGGTCTTGTACGAGCTAGGGTGAGGAGATTTCTTTGGAGTAGATGACGTAGTAGTCAAATTTTCTGATGGTTCTCGAGGGTTCCGGCGTGGGATCGCCGGATTCGTATCTTTTCTTTAGTTTTGTTGAGAAGAGGGTTTCTTCTTTCTTCGAGGGCGATCCTCGTTCATTTCATCTTGGAATTCCATTTCCAGAGAAGCGGTGCAATCGCAGATGTCCCACCAAATGTGTTCGTTGTTCGGCGGTGGTATCGGGACCTCAGGATGCCGAATGGGCATGTCTTCCCCCAAGGGGTCTTGTGGCTTTATGTCGTAACTGCATGGCTCGTACGAGGGCAACATGTTGACTTCTGGGAGACAATGAGAGACGTTAGAAGGCTGCGGGGAGCGAGGCATGTCCTTGGGAGCCCGAGGTAGTTGGGGGTGGCTAACGTTCGAAGTGGTGCATGGCACCTTCGATCCGAGCTTGTTGTTCGCCTTGGCGTTTCTCAAGAAGCCATGATGACTTGC
This sequence comes from Adenophora triphylla var. japonica, assembly GCA_022495995.1. NCBI lineage: Eukaryota > Viridiplantae > Streptophyta > Magnoliopsida > Asterales > Campanulaceae > Adenophora > Adenophora triphylla. Next base: position 81,365 of record JAFEMH010003729.1, read on the forward strand.
CAAACTTCCTCCAATGTTGGGAAATTTCTCGGGGTAAGGTCCCATTTTCCTCGTTGTTATCCTTGACTTGGCCGTGGGGAGGCGACGGTGCCACAGTGGCGTGGTGGGAAGGGTGTTGGACCTTACGGCTTTGACACGGGGAGAGTAGTTCTCGGGTATTCTCGATCACTCTTGGTTCACTGGAGGAGGGTGACGGGTAAGGTTTAGACACGGGAAGGCCGTTCGGGATAAAAGGGGGAAAGCTCACGTGACATGCGGTTTCCGCTTCTTTTATTTTTTTTAATTTTTTTTTTTGTTGTTTTAATTTACTTAAAACGTGTTTTCTCAGAGTCCTAGGTATGTTGAAAAAGATTTCTATTCTTTTTCGCAACTATGCTAGATCCTGGGTCAGTGGAGACCATCTGTGCGGCTATAAGCCCCTCGTTTTGCACCTGTATTTCGACATCCCAGGGTGGACAGCCCCGGGCGAGGGTCCTATAGAGCAAGCGATTTCCATCGGCCTAAAAGAAAAAACCGAACCTAAGGACCGAGCCTGTCATGTTCGTTTTAATGCGTTAGCCATGTGAATAGTGAGCCGAGCCGGCCATTGAGTCAAGATCGGGTCAAGAGTTCGGCATGACCTCTCTTTACCTTGCTTGCGCAAGGGATCTGTGATGTTAGGCGTTGGCTAGGTCATATCGTCATGGCTGACGTATTAAAGGCTTGATGACATGGTGTCATGTGGGCATGAATGTATATCCGGGACGGAACATCGTCTGGGTGTAGCTTCGGAAATCAAGATCAGGTCAAGATTTTAGCATGACCTTTCATTGCTTTGCTTGCGCAAGGGATCTTGGGTTTCGAGCTTCGACTCAGAAAATGGCCGGCATGGGATATGTATCCAGGCTTGTATGACACAGACTGGGTAAAAACCAACCGAGTCTGGACAGAGTGTGACTCAAGACTCAAACGTGCAGGGTTGACGCTTGGCTAGGATGGGATGTTTGGAATGATCCCGTGTGCGTCCGAGAGGCGTAGGAAGGCCAAACGAACTGCAACTAAGACCACTCCGGGTTAAGGGTTGTAGTGTGCAGTGTATTCGAGGCAGCAGTGCGCGTAGCGTGCGGTGTAACCGAGGCAGCAGTGCGAGTAGCGTGCGGTGTAACCGAGGCAGCAGTGCGAGTAGTGTGCGGTCTCTAAAATTCTTTTTCTGAGTAAAACAGAAGTTTTCTAAGAATTTTAAATGTATATACACAGATGTATATTGATGCATTTTTTTTTTTGTATTTTTATTTTTTTTGTAAATAAAAAGCAAAGCACGTGCACACACACACAACAGTTAAAGAGAAGGGGTAGAATGAAAGTTTGACCCTCATCATCGTTTTAAAAATCTTTTGTTTTGTTTAAAAGTTTTTTTAAAACAAAATCGTCCCCACCGGAGTCGCCAACTGAAATTACCCGGAATCCGGCTCGCGCGCGGGGCCCCGGCATCTCGCATTGCGTCGCTTCAGGAAAGTCGCCCGGATCCGATAGGCAGCTCGATCGCGCCCCGGCATCTGGCTTATTCCGTTTTGCGGTGTTGGAGAATGTCTCGCCGTGTTTTTGCTTGTAGAGTCGCCACGCCGTTTTTATTAAGCCCAAAACATTGAAAAAGGGCATCAGTTTAAAAATAAATTGTTTTTGTGTGATGAGATTTTTGAGTTCGGAGGTCAGATGACTCCTCGGGAAGAGAATATTAGAATCTTAGAGCTCACCCGAGTCGCCTCGTAAAAACGAGTCTTTCGGTACCCCTTATATTCTTTAACTGTTGTGTGTGTGTGTGTATGTGCTTTTAAAAATGCATGATGTATCGGATGTCTACATTGTACACTGCTTTATTGAAATGTATTGTAATAGTGTAGGAAGGAAGCCTTACCAATGTTGGTTCGTGTCTGTCTTCCGCGGGGGAATAGTATTTGAGGATGGAATAGTGCTCCGGTACGGACCGGGATTGCTTCGGGATGAGCCGGTTGTCTGCGGACAGAGTTTCGGCGTGCGTTGGGATCGCAGGGATCACTCGGGCAGAGTTTTGGCGTGCGTTGGGATCGCAGGGATCACTCGGGCAGAGGTTCGGCGTGGGTTGGGATCGTCGGTTGGATTCGGGCAGAGGTTCGGCGTGGGCCGAAATCGTCGGTTTGGCTCGAAAAGGGTCGGGACGCCTCGGGAAAGACCAGGCAAGGCCTCGGAGTACCACGAGGGGCCTTAGAGTACCTCGAGAGTGCCTCGGGGCAGCGCGGGAGCGTCGCGAGAGTGCTCGGAGAGGCTTCGGAGCACCACATGGGAGCTCGGAAGGCCTCGGAAGGATTCGAAAGAGGCCGGGAGTGCCTCGAGAGGACTTAGAGGGGTGCCAGAAGGCTGGGGGGGAGAGGAGAGAAGAGGGAGATGTGTGAAATGAGGGAGGGGGAGCCCTCTATTTATAGTGCCAGATTTTGTGCAAGAAGGTCCGTACGGACCTTCTAGGTAATCCAGGATTTTGGTTTTCCTCGATTTGAGGGAATAAGTGGACTTTAAGAAGATTTAGCCATGATGGAGTCTGGTTGCAAAGAGGTCCGTACGGACCAACCTTGCATGCAATAAGGTCCGTACGGACCAACCATGTAGGCAAGTAATGATGCTTCCCGGGATTTGAGGGAATATCTTGGACTTTAAGAGGATTCAGTAATCATTGAAGCAAAGAGGTCCGTACGGACCACATATGCTTTTCCAATTTCTGAAAAATTTCTAAAAGGTCCTTTTGTCCCTTTTTGGCCCAGAAAGGTCCCTCCCTTGATTTGGTTGGGGGTTTTGAGTGTTTTTGAGTGTCACGGGTCTTCGAGACTGCGTTTGTGAGTCTGCGGTGTTTCCCGTGTGTTCGGAAGAGGGTGATCCTGATTGGGGTACTTACAACGGGGCAGTCCTGGGAAGTCTCGTTGACTCGGAAAGGGGGAATTAACGGATTCCAGTTAACTTGGAAAGGGACAGTTAACGAATTCCGGTTAATTTTAACGGATTGTAACGATCCGGATTTGGGTACTTACAAATACATACCAAGAATGTCTGCCCTCATGTACGGATTCAACTGTGGCTCTATCTCACTTCACCCGGATCAAATGCTTGAATCAAACAATGGAACAATTGAGAACAATTTTTGAGAGAAAAAATTACGATATGTATATTGCGTGTATCAAAACTGCAGCAGAAGGTTGTTTTTATACTTGTATATGACAGCTAGTTTATTTAGGAAAAGGATTCCTAAACATAACCCTAATTCTGGCCGAAAAACGCTGACGTTGGAGACAAGTTATCTCGTACGAGACAAGCCCACGGTGTTCGTCAAAATCTTGAGACATGTCTCGTGCGAGACCCTAACTGTCTTGTGCGAGATACGACCACAGATTAGTTTCATTCTGTTAGCAAAAAGTAAGCCTCAAATAAACTTTGACTAAAAAGAAAAGGTTGCCCCGAATCGAACCAATTCGCTCAAACGCCCGTGCCCGAAAGCCCGAAGCCGAGCGAGCGCTCATGTGGTATTTGGGTTTAAGCCACCCAACATGATACTTGAATAAGGGCTCACGAAGTGCCCAACTATTTAAGACACTTCAACTTCCTTTTCCATTCCCATATGGGATGGCACACCAAAGTGTTTTACATAACCAACAAAAGGGATAGTTGCCATCTCTTTCCCATGTGGGATGACAACCAAACCGATTTCATTATTGACATTAAAGAGACTTAAATTTCAAATATTGAGGTCTTAAAACTATGGACTTCATCCATAATTTGACTTTCACCAAAACACCAATTTACTTCATGGAATAACACCAATTTGGCTTTCACCAAAACACCAATTTGCTGGGTCGAACCAGCAGATCTCCACCCTTCATCCACGATCTGATCCAAGGGCTGAGACTCAACAGGTGCGATTAGTGCTTATTCCCAAAAGGCACCCCAACTCTTCATTATCTATAAATAGTCCCACCAGATTGTCAATTGATCATCCAATTAATTTTCAAGCAATCAAGTATTAGAGAGTTCAGTTAGTTGAAAGCATATTGTTGCATTCTCCTCCCTCCAAGTTTAGAAATTCCAAAACATCGTTAGTTTGTAGGTTTCCTGATTTGAAGTGCTTCCACCAGGTTCGAAAAATCGTTTCATCATACGAGAGGATTGCCGTTTCAACCGTTAGCACCGGTGCGGGGAAAATTCTTCTTACGGAGATTGTGTTTTCACAAGACTCGACTTAGTCCGGTTAATTCTATGCCGTCTTTTCATCTTCTTCCTGTTTTCTGATTTTTCATTATTTCAAGAAATTACTTTATTTTGAAATCATTTCTATTTTCGAAATACTTTCAATAACATTGCGATAGCTATTCGAGATGGAATTCCTATTGGCAAGCAGGTAAGGGTTTTTCATCTTTACTGTGAACTAAATTCTAAAACATATAATCCTTGTCATGAATTGTTACATTAGGTTTTTATATGTGCAGGCTGGAATAAATTGGCTGTACATTATCCATAAGGCATTTGGGGACTTTTGGACTATGTGAGAACTACATAATAATTCACCAGCTTCACATTTCCTAAAATGGAAAAGATTTATTAATATTCTATTATACCCACTAACTTTTCTCTCTCACATATTTAAATTATGAGTCTCACTTATCATATTCACTCACTTCTTCCCTCTTACGACCCTTCTCCCACTTTCATTATTTTTGAATATATATATTACTTTCTTAATTTGCGTGCTTCAACAAAATGATAAATTTTAACCCGGGACGGAGGGAGTATATACTAATTGATGAGCCCGGATCTACTGGACCGGGCCCGCGCTCGGTCTTGTCCAAGGAACCAGTGACGTGGCAGTTCCTAGACCGCTGGAGGGAAGACCGCGGACAGATAGGCCCTTGTGGTCAAGACCGTGTCCCTCCTCGGTTCGTCCCCGTCGAGGACCCTTGGAACCCTGCTCGCTGGATCTGTGCCCGCATGAGTCATGCCCGCATCAACCGTGCTCGCGTCATATATCTTTGACCGGGCACAACGTTGACCGCGGGCACAGGCTGCTTCCCGGTTAAATGTCAAGCCTTACTGAGCAAGTTAGCTTACTGGCTCTGACAGGCCACTTGCCGGCTCCCCCATCACGCATTCAATGCGGCTCAGTCCGGCGCCTACTATTCCATTTAATGCAATAAGCCGGCTACACGGCTCATGTCCCTTTCAGCCATGTCCCTTGGACTGTCAATGTTCCCTCCCTGACAGGACCAATTAGCTGCGGACACGTGTAGCTGGTCAAATACCAAAGTGCCCCCTAGGGCTGATCTCATTGCTTACCTCAACAAGCACCATGGCATTGCCTATAAATAGAAGGCCTTTACCCCCTTGGGCAAGGTAAGTTCCATAGATAATTGAGTAAGCTCTTTTACTCTCTAAACCTAAACACACACACACTCCAAAGGTATTCAAAGCCTTATTACTCAGTATTCTTACTCTCACACCCGAGGGCCTGAGTTGGAGTAACATCCAACTTTGACCTTAACGGTGCTTGTTTGTGTTGTGATCTAGGTACATCAAACCACCAAATATATCCTAGCCAGATATCCTTGAACCGCTCCTGACCCCGAAAAGCTGTGGCGTCATCAGTGGTTCCATTGCCGGGAACACCAACTTTCTTTCGTTTCTCGTTAAAAATCTTTTGTTTTCAAGGCACCTCACGTGTCCTAAACAAATTCAGTGCCGAAAGGCTCTTCTTTTTACATCACTAAGTTTTTCCCGTTTAAAACTTTTGTTTTCAGACACACCTTGTAGTCTAAACAACCGACTGTCAAAAGACACTTCTTTTCAGTTATTTTCACCTTTCTGAGACATGTCTCAAATTCTGAAAAATGCTGGTCATTTAACCATAGAGGAGGAGAACCAAGCCGAACCCTCCAACAACAATAGGGAAAGGCAAACCAACTCTGTTTTCAACAGAATGGGGGCCCATTCTCGGCCTCAAAATCCCCGACTCAACGAGTTCTCCACCGGTTAACCGAGGAAGCCCGTGCTGAGAAAGCCCACGCCCTACTAAACACTAGCCCAAAACTCCCCAAGCTCGCATAAAAAACACCAATCCGACCACCCCACTTTCCCAGAACAAATCCACGAGAAGGAAGGAAATCCTAGCCTCCAAATCCAAACTGGTCGCGGAGGCCATGGCCATCAACGACGCGGAGATGGAAATATTTGAAATAGAGGCCAATGGAGGGCTACAGTTCCCTCAAGGGTCACAAAGGTTCTCCCAACGAGCTCCCGCTCACTCGCTTGCTAGTCAAGCTGTGGGGGCAAACCGGGTTGACCCAGCCCTTGAGCGCGGACAGCTGGCCAAACGGAGCGTGGTGCATGTAGATGATAGCGAGGAAATGGGGGAGGAGGCACAGTCAAATCGCCGTGCGAAGTCCAAAGCTGACCACTTGGCTCCGGCCAAGGAGAAGGCCGTGGCTCCACGAGCTAAAAAGCAAAAGGTTGATGATCGAACCCCGAGTTTGTGGAATTCATGCAGAAGATGTGGGAAACCCATCGAAGGCCGCCCAGTGTGGCCGCACTATGGACGCCTTCGCCGATAAAATTGCGCGGGCACCGATCCGTAAGGGCAAACCCCCTGCATGGACACCTATGACGGATCCAAAAATGCCAAGAGTCATATGGGAAGATTTGAGGGCCGAGATGGCTTTATTCTCCGCGGATGAGTCGGTGATGTGCAAAGCTTTGGTCACGACCTTCACCGGCAAGGCCCTATCTTGGATGCTAGCCCTCAAGCTCCCGGTGTATCCAAATCATTCGATCGCCCGTAGTCCTCTTCCTCAATGCCTTTCTTTGGAGCAGTGTGCCCGCTAGACCAAAGACAGATCTTGTCCGTGTCAAGCGTGCACCAAATGAGCCTACAAAAGATTATATATCCCGGTTCGGGAAAGGTGAGCGAGGAGATTGTGGACCTGGACGAGGGGATATCGGACTATGTTTTGAGGCGGCCTCGGTAACTCCTTCCTCAAAATGAATTTTGCCTCCAAAGAACCTAAATCGGTGGAGGAAATGTATGAAAGGGCCTCGGCCATTGCCTCCGCCGAAGAGCCTAGTGTGCCCGCTCCCGAGCTTCTGCGAAAGAAAGGATAAGCCAAGTCCAGGAGACCACCCTGAGCCCGCTCATGCCAATAATCGGGGCAAAAACGAGGCCGGGGATCGAAAGGCTCAAAAAGGCCGTGGCCGAAACAGTTTATACAGAGCTAACCGACCCAAGGGTGGTGATCATGAGAGCCTCGGACTTTCCTCCTCCTCCCCCCATGCTTCGAAAGCCAAATGAGAGGAGTAGACTTAAATTCTGTGAGTTTCACAACGACCACGGCCACGGGCGAGGATTGTTTCCAGCAAGCGAGTAATCCAAATAGAAAATTAATAACGGGAGCTAACCAAGTGGGTTAAGGGAAACAATCGCCCCAATAACAATGATCGCGGCGGGCACGACACACGCGGGGACCAGAGGGAATGAAAGAGATAATAATGATGACGATTTTGGGGACTATGACATTAACTTCATTGGGGAGGAACCTCCCTCTAGTAGGCGATTGACCCTCCAAATCCAGGACATTAGAGAAGGTTTTCTCCATCCCCGCCACGGCCCCTAGGAGGAAGAGCAGGAAATTGGGTTCAAAAGGAGTGAACTTGCCTCCACCCTTTTTCATTCCACGCGGCCCTCACCCTCGTAATGAGAATCAACCGGGCAAACATAGGCCGTGTGTTGGTAGATCCGGAGCTGCCCGCGACATACTCTATTACCACACTTTGATTGGAATGAGAATGACGGAAGCACATCTCACTCCATATACGGGCATGCTCGAAGGCTTCACCAACCACGCTGTAAGGGTAAAGGGGACGATTGTGTTTGACGTAGCTATTGGGGAAAAACCCATGCGAAGACGGCCAAGATAACTTTCATGGTGGTCGATCTTCCTTCCCAATACAATGCCATTCTCGGCGTAATCGCTCAGCCGAATTGGGAATAGTTGCGTCCGTCCCCACCAAAGGGTGAAATTTAACACCCCGGCGGGGTTGCTACCATCAAGAACCAGCCGGGAGATTCCTCCGAGCACCTTTGGAGGAAAAAAGGAAAGAACAGAAAGGCCGGACATCCCGCCCGCAGATAGAGGGCGAGGACAAAATTATAGAGGCAAAAGGCGAGGACAAGTCAAAAAGGGGAAAGCCCTTGCACTCCCGCCGCCACCGTACCAATTGGCATGCTTTCTTTCCATTCCACAAAGGTGGAGCTCAAAATGAGCAGAAAATCAAAGCGGTTGGCCGCCCCTGTTGAGGGAGGATATATTGATCGAGGAATAGAGGGAAATTGACCGTGAAATCGTATATTCAATGGCAACACCGGCCGAAGCTCAGTCAACCCCCAACTATTGTCATTGACTCCTGCACAATCGTGAAATCGGCGATCTTCAACCTAACGACGAGCTCGAGGAGGTGGTAATCAATCCCCACTTCCCGAGCAAACAGCTTAAGGTTGGGGTGGAAATTCACAGCGAGGAAAGAAGGATACTTATTGAGTTCCTTAGAGCAAATTGCGATGTGTTCGCTTGGAGGGTGGAAGATATGCAAGGCATCAGCGAGGACGTGATCCTCCATAAAATCAACGATGACCCCTCCTTCAAAAACATTCACCAGAAATCCAGATATTTCTCCCCGGAAAAAGAGATTGCCATCAAGGAAGAGGTGGAAAAGTTGCTAAAAGCGGGGATAATAAAGGAGATCTCCTACCCCAACTGGCTGGCCAATGTGGTCATGGTTAAGAAATCCAATGGCAAATGGAGGATGTGCGTTGATTTCACCTATCTCAACAAAGCATGCCCCAAAGATTGCTTCCCTCTTCCTCGCATAGACAGATTGGTGGATTCTATAGCCGGACACGAGTTCTAAGCTTCATTGATGCCTACTCCGGCTACCACCGAGATCCGTATGGCTCCCGAAGATGTCCGCTCTGTAGCCTTCATTCTTTGCGGGCAAGACATACCGCTACACTATGATGCCCTTTGGGCTAAAAATGCAGGAGCCACATATCGCCGCATGGTCAATCTGGTCTTTAATAACCAACTAGGCGAAAACGGAGGCCTACATTGACGACATGGTCATAAAAACTAAGGAAAACTCCCACGAGCTCGATGTGGAGGAAACCTTCAAAAACTTGCGCCATAACAGCATGAAGCTAAACCCCCTTAAGTGCGCTTTCGGGGTCAAGGCGGGCAAGTTCCTCGGATTCATGGTCAACCAAAGAGGAATAGAGGCTAACCCAGAGAAAATCCAGGCCCTATTAGACATGAAACCTCCTGCCTGCGTGAAGGATGTACAAAAACTCAATGGTCGCATCACCGCACTTGGCCGCTTCATCTCGCGGTCAGCAGAGAGATGCCTCCCCTTCTTCAAAACTCTCAAAGGGGGGAAGAGAGCTGATGAATTTACATGGAGCACTGAGTGCCATCAGGCTTTTGAAGAAGTCAAGACATACCTCGGGCAGCCGCCTCTACTCGGCGGCCCGGTGCCGAGAAGAGCTTTTTACGTATTTAGCCGTTTGCGATACGGCAAGAGGCCGTATGTTCTTGTAAGGGAGGAGAATAACTCCCAAAAACCAGTTTATTATGTAAGTAAGGCACTGTCCGCCGTAGAAGGGCGTTATCTTAATATAGAAAAGTTAGCTTACGCCTTGCTTGTATCTGCTCGAAAATTAAGAGCCTACTTTTCTGCACATCCTATAACTGTACTAACTGAGGCCCCGCTTAGAAAGGTTTTACATAAACCGAGTCCTCGGGAGAATGCTAGCTTGGTCTATAGAGCTCACCGAGTTCCGGATCACCTACTCCCCGAGAAAGACAATCAAAGCACAGTGCCTTAGTTGATTTTGTAGTAGAATCATCATTCAAATTAGCGGACAGCGACCTCGGAAAAAGAAAGCGAGCGTAATCGGAAGATGACCCAAAAAGCCCGAGCACGAAATTGTTCAACCAAGGGAGCGTCCGAGAAGAGGTGTGGACTTTATATGTGGACGGCTCCGCGAGCAAGTTAATCGGTGGAGCGGGCATACTTCGATTGCACTGCGGGAGAAATTCATGAGGGCCTTGAGATTCAAGTTTGAGGCATCAAACAATCGAGTGAATATGAAGCGATCATAGCGGGCATGGAACTGGCAAGAGACTTGGGAGTTCGAATGTTGAGATCAATAGTGACTCTCGGCTCATAGTTAATCAAATTAGGGGGAGTATGATACTATCAACCCAAGTACTAACTCGATGCGTGACCTCGCAAAAACCCTCATCAAAAATTTCACTTACTATGAGCTGAACCAAGTCATGAGAGAGGACAATGTGGAAGCTGACCTCCTCTCAAGAATAACCGAGCAAGAAATTGGTGAGTTGGAGACAAATTGCCGAGTATTGAATTCACGGAGAGACTGCTATAGATCGAATACGAGATAAACAATATTGAGGATCAAGTAAGGGACTGGGTGGATGAAATGATGGATTACATCGAGAAGCAAACCCTCCCCGAGGATCCGGAAAAGGCTAGAGCCATCAGAACGGTGTCCGCGAAATACCTCGTCCTCGATGGGGTGCTTTTTCGGCGATCATTCACCAAGCCTTTACTAAGATGTGTTAAGACTCACATGGTCACCAACTTACTCTATGAGGTTCATGAAGGAGTTTGTGGCGGACATCCAGGTGCTCGCACCCTCTCAGACAAGATCAAATTCCAAGGATTCTTTTGGCCCACAATGAGAAGGGATGCGCAGGAGTATGTTAGAAAATGTGATAAGTGCCAGAGATTTGCGGACATCCCTAGACTACCATCAACAGAGCAGACTTTGGTAGTACCATCGTGGCCGTTTGATACGTGGGGGATAGATCTTATTGGACCATTTCCAACTGCTAGAGGAAGCATCAAGTATGCTGTGGTGGCCGTGGATTATTTTACCAAGTGGACGGAAGCAAAGGGCTTGGCCACTATTTCCGAGGATAACACTATCAGTTTTGTCCACGACCACATCTATTGTCGATTTGGAGTTCCCCGAGCAATAATTTCAGATAATGGCACCCAATTCTCCGCAAAATTCACTGCTGAATGTATGAGAATGAAGGTGCAACACCGTAAGTCCGCAGTTGCCTATCCTCAGGGAAATGGTCAAGCTGAGGCTGCGAACAAGCTAGTCCTAACTGCCTTAAAGAAAAATTTGGAAGGACGAGGAGGACGTTGGTTGGACGAGCTCCAGATCGCATTATGGGTTGTCCGCACCACGATAAGAAATTCAACAGGAGAAACTCCCTTCTCGCTCACGTATGGGTCAGAGGCAATGGCTCCAGTTGAGGTAGCCCTACCCTCGTACAGAGTCACATACTTCGACGAGTCTCAAAACGAGGCAAACAGAAGGTGTGACCTGGACGATCTCGAAGGAAAGAGAATGCGGGCACATGAAAAAATGGTGAACTACAAACAGAAAGCGAAGAAGCATCATGATAAAAGAGTAAATAAGAGGAGTTTTTCAGTTGGAGACTGGGTACTCAGAAGCGTAGAGGTCCAAGGGACCCAACCTGGTTTCAACAAGCTGTCCCCGAAATGGGAAGGTCCATATGAGGTCACAAAGATAGTCAAAGAGGGCACCTATATGTTGCGACCAAAAGAGGGAGAAGAGCTTAAGCACGCCTGGAATAGCGACCACCTTAAGAGATACTTCTTTTGAAGTCTTTGTAATCTTTTGGAAGGAGTATAGACTATATATATATAAGGGAGAAGTTATCATCATATTTTGATGCAAAAATCAATTCCCACCAGCCTCAAAAGCTAAGGTGGATGCCCGCGTGCGGATGCCAGTGAGTTCAAGAGCCAACATATGAGCTCCTACTTACTGATGCGCAAAGATCTAGGGATCCGCATGCCTATATATGTACAAAGATCCATTACGATCCGTACTATGATCGCGGGGAGGACTCTCTCCTGCTCGCGTGACACCACCAAAAATAAGTGGATATAGATGAACGTAGGTACAAAGGCCATGATGCCCGTGCCTACGGACTCTAGTGGGGACAATGACCTGAAGTCCGGACCCACTAATTGCGCGAAGGACCTCGTTAGGGCCGTTACTCGCATGCCTGTATGTGACAAAGGCCTACATATAAGCCCGTTCACCAGATCGCCACGAGACCCTCACGAAAAACCTTAGGGAGTTTTGAATAAAGGGTCAAATAAGTGAGAACCTCCAATAAGGGGATACAGATGCCAGGGGGTTAAAGGGCCTCTATGCTAAAATATGCTCCTACTTTTCTGTTGCGCGGACAATAGCCTCACGGCCACCTTCTGCATGCCCTATGAAAGTATGCTTGCCTTGGCTACTTTTGACTTACACCACAGCTCGCAAGGCTGGGAATAAGTGTAAATGGATGAGAGTGATCAAACTAGTTTAACAAAGCCAAATAGACAAACTGGGGTCAAGACCCCTAACTTTGCCACAAGGCTAAACAAACGCGATCATAGAAGAATAAGGCTGACTCTCACAAAAAACCTAAGGGTTTTGAATAAAGAGTTAGGAAAACTCAAAAAATGCGGGCAAAGGGCCTACTAAGCTGCTGCCCGCAGAAGGAGAGTATAAAGTTAAATGCAAGTCAAAAACGCTGGAAAAAGTGATAAGGCAAGAATGCAAGTATTAAGATGCTCGAAGATTGCCAAACTACTCAAAATAGCCTACGAGACAAGCAATTAAGATAAAAATAAAGGAGCCAAGTTGAGAAAAATGCTTCTATTTATATTAAGAAAGTATTTACAAATTCCTACACTATTACAAAAAGAGATCCTATTCTACTACAACAAGAAAAAGCAAAAAATCCTAAACTATAGGAGCTTGGTCCTTGGCTGCATCTGCAGTCTCCCTGGCCGCACCATCTGTGCCCGCTTCTGAAGTTGGAGTTGGGGAAGGAAGACGTGTAACGACCCCAACCCTAGGCACTAATTTTAAATATTATATTATATACTTTTAATATTTATGTTAGCCTTATGTGTTCAATCATGTCTTTAAATTCTTAAATTTAAGATAAATTGGGTGAGTGGTAAGATTTGAACCTTTTGAGAATTTATTGGATATTAAATAGAGAAATTTGGGGGAAATAATAAAAGTGGAAATAAGATAAATAGTGCAAGGAGGTTAATTGAGTAGGATGAATTATTTGGGTAAAGGTTAAATTTAAATTTATAGTGAAAGCCTCTAGTTTGGGTGGGGGGCCAAAATGCTTGTATTCCCCTTCCTTGCCAAGTGTCCCCTTCCCCCCTTTCCTCCTCCACCCTACCCGGCCCCCTCTCTCCCTCATCCTCCTCTTGCTCCCTTCTTTCTCCTTCTTCATTTTCACTCCTTACTCTCTTAACAAATGCATAGAAACCTCCATGGAAGCTCTCAAACCCTCTTCTTGAGGTCAAGCCATTCTCCCACCATTTTCAAGTCCAAGGATATCATTGAAGTTGGATCATCTAGGAGAATCCATCTAGCAAGGAAGATCAACCTCCCATTTCAAACCCTAAGGTGAGTTGTTATGACCTCCTTTCATTTATGTGCTCATGAACTATCTATTGTTGTTCTTGATGTTGTAATTGTTGTTATATGTTTTGAAAGTCTTCTTGAAGTAAAGAAATGGGTTAATGGTTTAAAGGAATGTAGTGGTTATGGAAGTTGACTTAGATTGAATGAAAGGGGTGGAGCTAGATTAGGAGAATTTAACTTGAATTGATTATGAAATGGGTGGAGTTAGATTAGGAGATGTTAGCTTGAATGGAGATAATGAAATGGGTGGAATGGGTAGAGATAAATGATCTAGGATTTCTTCGTTTTGAGTTTACATGTTTGTTTGGGACTTGACAAGATTTATGTATCAATTGGTGTTCTTGATCTAAGCCTTGGTAGAGGGAAGGAAGAACTAGGGTTAAAAGGGAAAAAAATCTGACTTTGGGCTGGCTGGAGGCTTGGGCGGTCGCCCAAGGGGGCTGAGCGGCCGCCCATGCTGGCAGAAACTCTCATTTTCTTGAAAACCCTCTTGGGCGGTCGCCCAAGAGGTTTGGGCGGTCGCCCAAGACCCCAGAAATCCTAACTTCAATTCTGAACCGAGTCGTTTAGCAATCTTGTGATGGTCATAACTTAATCATATTAAATCGGAATTGGATGGTTCTTGGGTCTAAATTGGGTGTTTTTCTGAGTACTTTCTGAATGTGATGGTTTCATAGCTAAAGAAGTTATCCTTATGTCCCAAAAATCTGATTGGTTACAGCAGGTAGTATTGTACTTTAGAAGTTGAGGGGAAATTGAATAAATCATAGTTAATTCATACGAACTCGAAATTGGATGGTTCAAGAGTCCAAATTGAGTATTTTTAGGTGATCTCTCAAATGGAATTGGTTTTATAAACTAAATATGTAATGATCATTTCCAGATATTCTATTTTACTATGGTGGTGTGTTTATAGTAGTATGATTATTCCGATTGTGAATTATTTGGTGTATGGTTGTGTCGTATTCCCGTTGTGGATTATTTGGCCCGTTGATTATATTGTATCCCGATTGTGGATTATCTGGCGTGTTGAATTCATTGTATCCCGGTGTGGATTATGTGGTTACATTGATACCTTAATTGAACTCATATTCATTGGTAATGTTATGCATAGTGTATTACTTAAATGTTGCATTATGATGTTGGTTGAACATGAGTATATTTTACCATGTTGCTATATTGTTTATCCCGTTTTGTGGATTATCTCAAGTAACTATCATGTGCTTGAGCGTGTTTATGTTCGGGTGGGTATGATGGATGCCAATCAATTATTGATTTGTTCAATAAGTGATTGAAGGTACATCATACCGGTGACCCTTCCCCACTCGTGGCCACGGGGTGGGCCGTGCTACGACCGTACCGAGTGATAAGTAGCCTTTACGGTTACATTTGCAACCGTTGTAAGGAGGGACGATGTTATGGTTGGATACTCTATATCATAGATATCTTTTCTTATATGGATCTCTGGGTATGAGTCCTATAAGAGGTGAATGTCTTTGGAGGCAATTCACCAAAGAGTGGAGTTTTACTCCCACGTTGTACGACTTATTGTTCAGACGGGAAAAGGTAAAATGAGGTAACGTAAGGTGTTTACCGCTTTCCTAATGTGTTAAGTGTTGCCATGCTACATGTTGCATCTTGTATGGCATCTTGCTGCATATCATAATAGCTCATTGAGATTTATTCTCACCCCTCTCCCTTTACTGTTTTAGATTCCGAGACAGGTGACCCGAACCAGTGAGGCCGGGGATTTCATTGTGGACTTTTGCTTTTGGGGCTTGACAAGTTAAGTATAGGAGTGGGTTGTTTAGGAGTATTTATTAAGTATTCCTCTTTTGTAATTTGTTTGGAAAACACTTTTATTAAACAATGTTATTCAGGGTTTTGTGTAATTAATCAGATTTCGGATTGTTAGAGTTGTAGTTGGATCTCCTTTTAGTAGAGATATTATTAATTAATTCTTACTTGGAAGTTTGAAAAGTAGTTTTCCTTTAAAGGCAAATAAATGTTTTAAAAATCTAGATGGATTGTCTTGGTTTGAGTTCCCTTAGCTCGGGACACGTGTTAGGTCCCGGGTTGGGGTGCTCACAGTTGGTATCAGAGCTTAGTTTAGAGGTCAAGGGTAGATGTCTAAACTAAGGGGGAACGTGTGGAAATTGACGCCGAGTGTTTAATGCAGGAGTTCGTTCTAATGGCCGGAAGCAAGGATGATCAGCGGAAGGTTCTAGGAATTGAAGAAGATACGAGTATAGGTGGAATTCAGAATGAAGAAATGATGAAATTATTCGGGATGTTTGTACAGAATATGAAGACTATAGGATCAGTTCCGAATCAACCTGAGGGATGTCAAAGTGTTGGATGGGAAAGGTTTGTGAAGATGAATCCCTCGAGTTTTAATGGATATCCAAATCCGTTGAAGGCAGAAAATTGGTTAGCAGAAATGAATAGGATTTTCGAGGTTATAGAAAGTCCCAACAAAGAGAGAGTTAGGTATGCCGTTTTCAAGCTTGAAGGTCCAGCTGATCAGTGGTGGCAGAAGTTGAAGGGAAGTTGGGAGCGGGATCACACGCCCCAGACTTGGGATAATTTCACTCAACAGTTCGAGGACTATTTCGTTTCTATGGTTACAAGGGATAAGAAGGAGATTGAATTCTTAAGACTAAAACAAGGGAACATGACAGTGAATCAGTATTCAGTCCGGTTTGAGGAATTAGCTAGGTGTTGCCCTCATTTGGTATCGCATGAAGTGAAAAGGGTTCAGAAGTTTGTAACAGGTTTGAGGAGCGAGTTTAGGGAGAAATTATGGATTGACGGTTCCATCGATTATCAGACAGTCATAGATAAGGCATATAAGATCGAAAGGGACATTGAGGAAAATAGTGGAAGATCCGGAAGTGGGATGGGAAACAAGCCAAAGTATTTAGGACAAGGATCCAAAACCATTAGAGGACAGCCAAGGACGTTAACTTCAGGAAGTGCGAGAGGAGAGTTTGTTGTAGCTCCTTCATCTAGGCCAAAATCCAAACAGTATGGGATGATTTGTAAATTTTGCAAGAAGGTTGGACATACCGAAGATCGGTGTTGGAGTAAGCAAGGCAAGTGTATTAATTGTGGAGAGATAGGACACTTTAGGAGAAATTGCCCAAGGTTGCAGCGGGGACGAGCTTCAGGCAGCAGTCAGCAAGGTGGACGACAAAGAGATGGTACCAAAAGAGATAGTGAAGGGAAGCCGAAAGAGAGGGTCTGTGGTCGAGTGTGTGTTTCGGGTCCAGGAGATATGGATCCCTCCGAGGTCACTAGAGGTATATTTCCTGTCTCAAAAGTTAGGGGTCATATATTATAGATCATGTTGCATATCATTTATGTTTGGCATCACATTTTGCTTATATGTGACATACATCGTTGAGAATTTGTTTTATTGTTAGAGGATTCTGCTCTTATGAGAGAATACCTCGAACCTTCTTTGGTTTACCACGATGGTGATGTGGTTATGGCTGAGCATGTATTGCCAGTTGAATTGGTACGATTATTAAATTATGATTTTGAGATATATTTGACATGTATGGTTAAGTAATTGTTGTATAATGGTAGACTATCATAATAAGTGAGTCTCCTTTTTCCATGCCAAAATTGTTTATGATGGTGTTTGGGATAGGTAAACCTTAATGTGAAATTCTTGTTATATGTGGGTAATTAAGGTGAAACTTTTGAATTAAGGTGTGAAGAGTAATTGGTATATGCTAGACTTTCATAAGGAGTCTTTTCCAAATTTTTATGTGCTAATTGTAAGTAAGTGGTAAATGTGCTTCCGTCGGTATGTTTCATGTGTTGGTTCTGAGTTGGATAAGCGGCACTGTAATCCTTATTTTGTTGGCTTTAGGGTGATTAGAATTGATGGTCCCTTTGGTAATTAAAGTTTCGGGAAGATCGTGAACATAATTTGAGAGTTGGGTTAATGATTCCTTGTGAGGAGTCCCGGCATGCAAAGTTTGGTTAGTATGAGTTGGCTCGAGAAGATTACAAATTTTGGGTTCTATAGTCTTAAACTCGGATGTTACCATGGATCTTGTGAGGATTGAGTCAGTGATCTTTAAGTTGACAAGTGTTACCGAAGGAATTTAAGGAATTCTTAAGAATTGTAGAGTCGTTGCTTTAGTTGACTCTAAAGGACGTATAAATGGTGTAGGATGTAATAAGGATGAAGCATATTGTTAGTGATGGAAAATAGGTTGGCTTTGGGCCCGATCCTTACCTTACCTAGTGGATGTGAGGATCTTGTGAAGTTTTAAGTATGTATTACCGGACGATCAAGGTGTAGTGTTGTGCAAAATGGGAAGGTGATAGCGTATGTTCGAGGAAGTTAATTTATATAGAGCGGAATTTTCTTATCATTTATCGAGAATGGTTACAGTTGGTTGTGTGATTTAAATGGGATCTTATCTTTTGAAGTTCTCTTTTTGGGGTTGGTTACCGATCCCAAGAGTTGAAGGATTTAGTTAGTCGAAAGGAAGAAGTTTGAAGACTATCCAAATTCTGGAAGAATAGGTTGTGTTGTGTGACGGATTTTTCCTTTCAACTTGAGAAGTTTAAGTAACCTTAGTGGGTTTACATTCTAGCATTAAAATGAAACCGCATGAAGCTTAGTTAAGGAAGATATTATCGATCTCCAATTTATTGGGATGGAATTAGTAAAGTTAGGCCTAAGGTAATTTAGCGCCAAAGTTTGTTAATCCAATTGAAGTTCTAGAAAAGATTTATGATTCGACTTATAGACCGACTTGGATCAACTTATGGAATGTTTGAAGTTTTAAATATAATATCGCGATATATTTGGTAACTTAAGTTGTAATACTTTTATTTAATTGTACTTCCTTGAGGTCGTGGAAATTCGGTTAGTGATAATTGTGTGGTATTCTTGGGATGTTGCGTCGTAATATCGTATTATTAATGAAATTAGAGATCTTGGGAAGAATCATAGAATTGAAGAGACTAATTGAGAAGTGAAGTTCTAGTGAACTCGGGTTGTGAGAATGTATAGTAGAATATTACCTTTGAGAAGTCTAAATGAAATTGTTAAGTTAGAATGTGTGAAAGGTAACCCTCGCTATTTGAACCTTAGGGTAAGTGACAGTCAAATTCGGGACGAATTTTCTTTTAGGGGGAGTGAGTGTAACGACCCCAACCCTAGGCACTAATTTTAAATATTATATTATATACTTTTAATATTTATGTTAGCCTTATGTGTTCAATCATGTCTTTAAATTCTTAAATTTAAGATAAATTGGGTGAGTGGTAAGATTTGAACCTTTTGAGAATTTATTGGATATTAAATAGAGAAATTTGGGGGAAATAATAAAAGTGGAAATAAGATAAATAGTGCAAGGAGGTTAATTGAGTAGGATGAATTATTTGGGTAAAGGTTAAATTTAAATTTATAGTGAAAGCCTCTAGTTTGGGTGGGGGGCCAAAATGCTTGTATTCCCCTTCCTTGCCAAGTGTCCCCTTCCCCCCTTTCCTCCTCCACCCTACCCGGCCCCCTCTCTCCCTCATCCTCCTCTTGCTCCCTTCTTTCTCCTTCTTCATTTTCACTCCTTACTCTCTTAACAAATGCATAGAAACCTCCATGGAAGCTCTCAAACCCTCTTCTTGAGGTCAAGCCATTCTCCCACCATTTTCAAGTCCAAGGATATCATTGAAGTTGGATCATCTAGGAGAATCCATCTAGCAAGGAAGATCAACCTCCCATTTCAAACCCTAAGGTGAGTTGTTATGACCTCCTTTCATTTATGTGCTCATGAACTATCTATTGTTGTTCTTGATGTTGTAATTGTTGTTATATGTTTTGAAAGTCTTCTTGAAGTAAAGAAATGGGTTAATGGTTTAAAGGAATGTAGTGGTTATGGAAGTTGACTTAGATTGAATGAAAGGGGTGGAGCTAGATTAGGAGAATTTAACTTGAATTGATTATGAAATGGGTGGAGTTAGATTAGGAGATGTTAGCTTGAATGGAGATAATGAAATGGGTGGAATGGGTAGAGATAAATGATCTAGGATTTCTTGGTTTTGAGTTTACATGTTTGTTTGGGACTTGACAAGATTTATGTATCAATTGGTGTTCTTGATCTAAGCCTTGGTAGAGGGAAGGAAGAACTAGGGTTAAAAGGGAAAAAAATCTGACTTTGGGCTGGCTGGAGGCTTGGGCGGTCGCCCAAGGGGGCTGAGCGGCCGCCCATGCTGGCAGAAACTCTCATTTTCTTGAAAACCCTCTTGGGCGGTCGCCCAATGTCAAAGTGTTGGATGGGAAAGGTTTGTGAAGATGAATCCCTCGAGTTTTAATGGATATCCAAATCCGTTGAAGGCAGAAAATTGGTTAGCAGAAATGAATAGGATTTTCGAGGTTATAGAAAGTCCCAACAAAGAGAGAGTTAGGTATGCCGTTTTCAAGCTTGAAGGTCCAGCTGATCAGTGGTGGCAGAAGTTGAAGGGAAGTTGGGAGCGGGATCACACGCCCCAGACTTGGGATAATTTCACTCAACAGTTCGAGGACTATTTCGTTTCTATGGTTACAAGGGATAAGAAGGAGATTGAATTCTTAAGACTAAAACAAGGGAACATGACAGTGAATCAGTATTCAGTCCGGTTTGAGGAATTAGCTAGGTGTTGCCCTCATTTGGTATCGCATGAAGTGAAAAGGGTTCAGAAGTTTGTAACAGGTTTGAGGAGCGAGTTTAGGGAGAAATTATGGATTGACGGTTCCATCGATTATCAGACAGTCATAGATAAGGCATATAAGATCGAAAGGGACATTGAGGAAAATAGTGGAAGATCCGGAAGTGGGATGGGAAACAAGCCAAAGTATTTAGGACAAGGATCCAAAACCATTAGAGGACAGCCAAGGACGTTAACTTCAGGAAGTGCGAGAGGAGAGTTTGTTGTAGCTCCTTCATCTAGGCCAAAATCCAAACAGTATGGGATGATTTGTAAATTTTGCAAGAAGGTTGGACATACCGAAGATCGGTGTTGGAGTAAGCAAGGCAAGTGTATTAATTGTGGAGAGATAGGACACTTTAGGAGAAATTGCCCAAGGTTGCAGCGGGGACGAGCTTCAGGCAGCAGTCAGCAAGGTGGACGACAAAGAGATGGTACCAAAAGAGATAGTGAAGGGAAGCCGAAAGAGAGGGTCTGTGGTCGAGTGTGTGTTTCGGGTCCAGGAGATATGGATCCCTCCGAGGTCACTAGAGGTATATTTCCTGTCTCAAAAGTTAGGGGTCATATATTATAGATCATGTTGCATATCATTTATGTTTGGCATCACATTTTGCTTATATGTGACATACATCGTTGAGAATTTGTTTTATTGTTAGAGGATTCTGCTCTTATGAGAGAATACCTCGAACCTTCTTTGGTTTACCACGATGGTGATGTGGTTATGGCTGAGCATGTATTGCCAGTTGAATTGGTACGATTATTAAATTATGATTTTGAGATATATTTGACATGTATGGTTAAGTAATTGTTGTATAATGGTAGACTATCATAATAAGTGAGTCTCCTTTTTCCATGCCAAAATTGTTTATGATGGTGTTTGGGATAGGTAAACCTTAATGTGAAATTCTTGTTATATGTGGGTAATTAAGGTGAAACTTTTGAATTAAGGTGTGAAGAGTAATTGGTATATGCTAGACTTTCATAAGGAGTCTTTTCCAAATTTTTATGTGCTAATTGTAAGTAAGTGGTAAATGTGCTTCCGTCGGTATGTTTCATGTGTTGGTTCTGAGTTGGATAAGCAGAATTGTAATCCTTATTTTGTTGGCTTTAGGGTGATTAGAATTGATGGTCCCTTTGGTAATTAAAGTTTCGGGAAGATCGTGAACATAATTTGAGAGTTGGGTTAATGATTCCTTGTGAGGAGTCCCGGCATGCAAAGTTTGGTTAGTATGAGTTGGCTCGAGAAGATTACAAATTTTGGGTTCTATAGTCTTAAACTCGGATGTTACCATGGATCTTGTGAGGATTGAGTCAGTGATCTTTAAGTTGACAAGTGTTACCGAAGGAATTTAAGGAATTCTTAAGAATTGTAGAGTCGTTGCTTTAGTTGACTCTAAAGGACGTATAAATGGTGTAGGATGTAATAAGGATGAAGCATATTGTTAGTGATGGAAAATAGGTTGGCTTTGGGCCCGATCCTTACCTTACCTAGTGGATGTGAGGATCTTGTGAAGTTTTAAGTATGTATTACCGGACGATCAAGGTGTAGTGTTGTGCAAAATGGGAAGGTGATAGCGTATGTTCGAGGAAGTTAATTTATATAGAGCGGAATTTTCTTATCATTTATCGAGAATGGTTACAGTTGGTTGTGTGATTTAAATGGGATCTTATCTTTTGAAGTTCTCTTTTTGGGGTTGGTTACCGATCCCAAGAGTTGAAGGATTTAGTTAGTCGAAAGGAAGAAGTTTGAAGACTATCCAAATTCGGAAGAATAGGTTGTGTTGTGTGACGGATTTTTCCTTTCAACTTGAGAAGTTTAAGTAACCTTAGTGGGTTTACATTCTAGCATTAAAATGAAACCGCATGAAGCTTAGTTAAGGAAGATATTATCGATCTCCAATTTATTGGGATGGAATTAGTAAAGTTAGGCCTAAGGTAATTTAGCGCCAAAGTTTGTTAATCCAATTGAAGTTCTAGAAAAGATTTATGATTCGACTTATAGACCGACTTGGATCAACTTATGGAATGTTTGAAGTTTTAAATATAATATCGCGATATATTTGGTAACTTAAGTTGTAATACTTTTATTTAATTGTACTTCCTTGAGGTCGTGGAAATTCGGTTAGTGATAATTGTGTGGTATTCTTGGGATGTTGCGTCGTAATATCGTATTATTAATGAAATTAGAGATCTTGGGAAGAATCATAGAATTGAAGAGACTAATTGAGAAGTGAAGTTCTAGTGAACTCGGGTTGTGAGAATGTATAGTAGAATATTACCTTTGAGAAGTCTAAATGAAATTGTTAAGTTAGAATGTGTGAAAGGTAACCCTCGCTATTTGAACCTTAGGGTAAGTGACGGTCAAATTCGGGACGAATTTTCTTTTAGGGGGAGTGAGTGTAACGACCCCAACCCTAGGCACTAATTTTAAATATTATATTATATACTTTTAATATTTATGTTAGCCTTATGTGTTCAATCATGTCTTTAAATTCTTAAATTTAAGATAAATTGGGTGAGTGGTAAGATTTGAACCTTTTGAGAATTTATTGGATATTAAATAGAGAAATTTGGGGGAAATAATAAAAGTGGAAATAAGATAAATAGTGCAAGGAGGTTAATTGAGTAGGATGAATTATTTGGGTAAAGGTTAAATTTAAATTTATAGTGAAAGCCTCTAGTTTGGGTGGGGGGCCAAAATGCTTGTATTCCCCTTCCTTGCCAAGTGTCCCCTTCCCCCCTTTCCTCCTCCACCCTACCCTACCCCCCTCTCTCCCTCATCCTCCTCTTGCTCCCTTCTTTCTCCTTCTTCATTTTCACTCCTTACTCTCTTAACAAATGCATAGAAACCTCCATGGAAGCTCTCAAACCCTCTTCTTGAGGTCAAGCCATTCTCCCACCATTTTCAAGTCCAAGGATATCATTGAAGTTGGATCATCTAGGAGAATCCATCTAGCAAGGAAGATCAACCTCCCATTTCAAACCCTAAGGTGAGTTGTTATGACCTCCTTTCATTTATGTGCTCATGAACTATCTATTGTTGTTCTTGATGTTGTAATTGTTGTTATATGTTTTGAAAGTCTTCTTGAAGTAAAGAAATGGGTTAATGGTTTAAAGGAATGTAGTGGTTATGGAAGTTGACTTAGATTGAATGAAAGGGGTGGAGCTAGATTAGGAGAATTTAACTTGAATTGATTATGAAATGGGTGGAGTTAGATTAGGAGATGTTAGCTTGAATGGAGATAATGAAATGGGTGGAATGGGTAGAGATAAATGATCTAGGATTTCTTGGTTTTGAGTTTACATGTTTGTTTGGGACTTGACAAGATTTATGTATCAATTGGTGTTCTTGATCTAAGCCTTGGTAGAGGGAAGGAAGAACTAGGGTTAAAAGGGAAAAAATCTGACTTTGGGCTGGCCGGAGGCTTGGGCGGTCGCCCGGGGCTGAGCGGCCGCCCATGCTGGCAGAAACTCACATTTTCTTGAAAACCCTCTTGGGCGGTCGCCCAAGAGGTTTGGGCGGTCGCCCAAGACCCCAGAAATCCTAACTTCAATTCTGAACCAGAATTCGTTTAGCAATCTTGTGATGGTCATAACTTAATCATATTAAATCGGAATTGGATGGTTCTTGGGTCTAAATTGGGTGTTTTTCTGAGTACTTTCTGAATGTGATGGTTTCATAGCTAAAGAAGTTATCCTTATGTCCCAAAAATCTGATTGGTTACAGCAGGTAGTATTGTACTTTAGAAGTTGAGGGAAATTGAATAAATCATAGTTAATTCATACGAACTCGAAATTGGATGGTTCAAGAGTCCAAATTGAGTATTTTTAGGTGATCTCTCAAATGGAATTGGTTTTATAAACTAAATATGTAATGATCATTTCCAGATATTCTATTTTACTATGGTGGTGTGTTTATAGTAGTATGATTATTCCGATTGTGAATTATTTGGTGTATGGTTGTGTCGTATTCCCGTTGTGGATTATTTGGCCCGTTGATTATATTGTATCCCGATTGTGGATTATCTGGCGTGTTGAATTCATTGTATCCCGGTGTGGATTATGTGGTTACATTGATACCTTAATTGAACTCATATTCATTGGTAATGTTATGCATAGTGTATTACTTAAATGTTGCATTATGATGTTGGTTGAACATGAGTATATTTTACCATGTTGCTATATTGTTTATCCCGTTTTGTGGATTATCTCAAGTAACTATCATGTGCTTGAGCGTGTTTATGTTCGGGTGGGTATGATGGATGCCAATCAATTATTGATTTGTTCAATAAGTGATTGAAGGTACATCATACCGGTGACCCTTCCCCACTCGTGGCCACGGGGTGGGGCCGTGCTAACGACCTGTATCGAGTGATAAGTAGCCTTTACGGTTACATTGCAACCGTTGTAAGGAGGGACGATGTTATGGTTGGATACTCTATATCATAGATATCTTTTCTTATATGGATCTCTGGGGTATGAGTCCTATAAGAGGTGAATGTGCTTTGGAGGCAATTCACCAAAGAGTGGAGTTTTACTCCCACGTTGTACGACTTATTGTTCGAGACGGGAAAAGGTAAAATGAGGTAACGTAAGGTGTTTACCGCTTTCCTAATGTGTTAAGTGTTGCCATGCTACATGTTGCATCTTGTATGGCATCTTGCCGCATATCATAATAGCTCATTGAGATTTATTCTCACCCCTCTCCCTTTACTGTTTTAGATTCCGAGACAGGTGACCCGAACCAGTGAGGCCGGGGATTTCATTGTGGACTTTTGCTTTTGGGGCTTGACAAGTTAAGTATAGGAGTGGGTTGTTTAGGAGTATTTATTAAGTATTCCTCTTTTGTAATTTGTTTGGAAAACACTTTTATTAAACAATGTTATTCAGGGTTTTGTGTAATTAATCAGATTTCGGATTGTTAGAGTTGTAGTTGGATCTCCTTTTAGTAGAGATATTATTAATTAATTCTTACTTGGAAGTTTGAAAAGTAGTTTTCCTTTAAAGGCAAATAAATGTTTTAAAAATCTAGATGGATTGTCTTGGTTTGAGTTCCCTTAGCTCGGGACACGTGTTAGGTCCCGGGTTGGGGTGCTCACAAGACGGGTCATCAGAATCTCTGTTATAGGGTCAGAGATGGGCTCAGTAGAGGCTGGAGCTGGAGCTGCCCGCGAAGGAAAGAGGTCTCCAAGGGCTGGTCCCCCCGGAAGAACCTGAGCCAGGGCATCCCCCAAGGATAAAGGGTTGTCCCCGAAGCGCAGAGCATCCAGTTCGGAGATCAGTCCGAGGGCAGTCACTTCGGCTACCGGGGGCAGAGAGGCCGCTGCAGAGAGATCCAAACCCTTGACCTCTTCCTCGGACAGAGGAACTAGCGCATGCCCGGCACACACTCCGCATCAGTAGCAACCCGGTGAGCCAATTACGGCCAACTGCTGCGCACGGAGAACATGCCCGTGGCCGCGAAGTTCCGGATACGTGTCCTGGACACCGCCTCATCTTGGGCCAAGCACTCCGCGGTGAAGCTGAGTCGAGTTCTTATACTCCTCGACGGCTTCTTCGCGAGCCTCGGCCAAGATCCTCTCCCTCTCCCGGCTCAAAGCTGCGTAAGGGGTAGCGGTTTCTCGGAGAGCTCATCGGCCTTAGCCTCCGGGAGTTTGACCGACTCCTCCGCGGCTCCCGGTTTGGTTGCGAGCTCTTCATTTCTTTGCTCCGGCTTGGTCTTGTGCCCGCGGAGCTCATTCCGCGACCCTTTGCCTTTTCTAGGCTCTGCTCGGCTCGGTCACCCGCTCCCGGAAGCCGCCGAGATCGGACTCCATGGTCGCGAACTCCTTTTCCTTGGCATCCAGGAGGGATCTCGAGTACCCACCTTCTCCTGGGCTGCTCCGGTTCGCGGAGTTTGCCCGCCGGGTCCTTGGTGTTGCTTTGGCAAGCTGGCGGACAGTGCCGTCAAGTCTCCTGAGCCTCATGGCCTTGTTGCCCACCTGCGAGGAAGAAGGTCGAATTAGGTGGAAAATCAAAGGCTAAGTGAGGGAGCCGGAAGAAAGGTCCCTACCTCGCAAGGGCAACCCCAATATCCCCCATCGTGGCCGACGGGTTCTCCTTCTCGGCCACCTGGTGGTAGAAGTCGAGCAAAGAGCCGGTTGATCGGCCCCAATGCCCACGGCGAGAATTTTGGGCGGGCACCGGGCATATAGGTCTACCCCGGTAATGGCGGGCACGTCCCCACCTGCTTCCTTTTCTCCCATGCCTCCTCGCGGGTGGCCAAGGAGGAAATCGGATAGGCAACCGAGCAAATTGTCCCCGCGGCGTGAGGGAGCAGTAGTAGAGGTAGTGGCGGCGGTTGGAGGGCTGCGCGCTAGGGGTATCCCCCACTTTCGGGGTCTTCGAAGACCTCTCCTGTGCGTCGAGTCGGCCTCTCTCTCGGTCCTTTTCTTGGACTCCCCGGGTTGTGCCCGGAGGCAATAGTGCGGTCGGAGATGATGCCCGGACAGCGTGGGTGGTGGAGGACCCCGGGAGGTGGAGGCAGATTCCGGTTTTCGAATGATTCGGGAACGGGTAGAGGATCCCCGCTTTTCACCTCGCAACAGCACGGTCTTGTCTTTTGTGGGAACCCCTCCCATCTCATTCTGCGTCTTCAGGGCAGCTTCTTTGTTGGCCGTCATGTTCTTGGCCTTCAGCTGAGCAGCGCTTAGTGGAGGAGCCATCGAAATTGTACAGTCCTGATCTACTCGGAGGGAAAGAAAAATGGTTAGCAAAGCGAGTTCAAAATCAAAAGCAAAGTAAATTGGCAAACGGTTTCATAGAGGAATCGGGAGACCAATTATTTCGGGGATCGCACTCGCCGCCCGGCATACAGCTCTTGCGGTCCGCCTCGGGCGGTAATGTTCGTGCACCCGCCAATCGTGGTCGCGGGCAGAGGCTCTATCACTACTCTGGGGGCATGTGGGGCGCCCTCCCTGCGAGGAGCCACCCCCGAGTAGATCAGTAGGGGCTCATCCTCCACTATGGCGCCCACGTCATATACGGGCTCATCCCCGCTGTCCAAGTAAAAGGCCAGATGCCTCTCTGGCGGTGCAAAGCGTGCGCATTGCATCGGCTGAGGAAGGGTCCGGATATTTGCTAGCGGCCACCTTCATAGGGACAGGGTGTGAAGGTTTGGAAAAGGGCCATCCGAATCTAGACTCGATCACCAGGATGTCCCTCTGGTTCCATTGGTCAAACTTGTTGGAGGGAGGAGAGAAGGTCCTGGTGGAGTAGTTCCTAGCCTTCAGGCTCAGAATGCCGCGGCTAATTTGGTTCTGATAGTAAGCGTAGAGCCCAGCAATGGTAGGTTCATAACCCATGAATCTGCACACAGCTGTGAAGGAGACAATGGCCCGGATGGCATTGGGAGTCAGGTGCATGGGCAGGCAGGAATTGAACTCCAGAAAGAAATAGAAGAAAGGGTCCAGGGGCAGCCTCAATCCGTTCTCAAACTGGGCCCCATAAAAAATGCAGGCCCTATTGTCCTCGCGGACATCAGCTACTGTCTCTGGCCGCAGTTTGTCCTTGTCCTTCAGATGAATATGTCCTAAGGTGCGGACACGGTATGCTTTGCGGTCCACATTATATACTTCGTATATGTCCTCCTCCCAATCAATGGTGGCCACCTCCTTGGCCTTCTTACGGCCACGGCCAGGATTCACCTCCCTAGCTGGCCTCTTGCCTTTGTTTCGGGCAGGGGCCACAATCACTTCCTCCTCCTCCTCGGAGTCAGAGCTCTCGAAGGCATCCACTATATTGGTGGTCTCAGCGGCCTTCTTGGAGGTCCCCGCTGCCCTCCTATCCCCCTCTCCTTGGTCATCTTCTTCGGTCTCCGAGCTCGAGGAGCCAAAGAGACCGGTGGGGTCACTACGGGCAGGGGCCACCTCCGATTCAACTTCACCAGGCCTACATTACCTCGAAGTCAAGGGGGTCAAGTTCCTCGGCCAGCTGCCTCAATTGTCCTCGCCTCAGGGCCGCGGCACAACGGGGGAAAGATGGTCCTTATGGGCGTAACATCTAAAGTGGTCATTCAAGTCTGTGCCGGTGCCCGCGCAAAGATTGGTTTGTTCAGATCCATCGGTTCGCACTTTTCCCGATCACAAACTACTTCGGGACGCGAATCGCTCTCCTCACTAGTTCAATGGCGTTCGTAGCCGAGCCTCTCTCGCGGGAAACACACAAAACCCCCATCACAAAATTTCTCAGCCTACTGGTATCCCCCAACACCAAAACATCACCGTTCCTTTTTACCCTTTTATCCTTGGCCTCCCACAACCGGGGTGGGACAAAAGGCCCCCATTGGGATTTTTCGCAGAAATACTGGAAGCACTCAAGGGATAATCTAAGCCACCCATGGCCTACCTTCCTAAATATCCCCCCGATCCGTTTACAAACAGCAAACAGATCTGGAGTGCTCCCATCTCCTAACTCTATGGGACGGCGGGGTCCAAACTCTCGAGTGGTCATCTCGTTCAAAACCCAGAAAAGGAAAAGAAAAATAGAGGGAGATGAAGAAGAAAAAGCACCCAACAAATTACTTACGAGAGAAAGAGTGAGTGGTGGATTCGGAAAACAGTAGCACGGAGGTCGCAGCAGGATTTCTCTCTCAAAAGCTCTCTGAAGGTTTGGAAACGGTAAAAAGGGTTTGAGGTTTAAGGGTTTGGTATTTATAAGGCCTACCTATACGGGTTAACCCGTTAACCCGTATTAATTAGCCCACAAATCCAACCTCGGACCATGAACCGTTTCCAACGTTTGAAAATTCGAAAAATTAAATACCTTTTGCATTTATTACCCCCCTTGGATGGCTGACACGTACCCTCGACGTACCACTAACCCGTCTTTTTCATCCGCCAGGGGCCCACCTGTTACCGGGAGGCACGCCATGCAAGGGACCACGTGTCACTCACCGGTGCCTCCCGAACGTTCCCTTTGGCCCACATGGGGCCAAGCAACAAACAAGGAAAACGCTAACACCGGTGCTCGCGCGAGGAGCAATTGAGGCGCACGAGCTTCTAGTAGCTCCTCACTGCACCATAAATAATCACACTTGGAGCTAGGGGCCATTGATGAGCCCGGATCTACTGGGACCGGGCCCGCGCTTGGTCTTGTCCAAGGAACCAGTGACGTAGGCGTTCCTAGACCGCCGGGAGGGAAGACCGCGGACAGATAGGCCCCCTTGTGGTCAAGACCGTGTCCCTCCTGGTTCGTCCCCGTCGAGGACCCTTGGAACCCCTTTGCCGGGATCGTGCCCGCATGAGTCATGCCCGCATCAACCGTGCTCGCGTCATATATCTTTGACCCGGGCACAACGTTGACCGCGGGCGAGTCTTCCCGGTTAAATGTCAAGCCTTACTGGGCAAGTTAGCTTGCTGGCTCGACAGGCCACTTGCCGGCTCCCCATCACGCATTCAATGCGGCTCGGTCCGGCGCCTACTATTCCATTTAATGCAATAAGCCGGCTACACGGCTCATGTCCCTTTCAGCCATGTCCCTTGGGACTGTCAATGTTCCCTCCCCGACAGACCAATTAGGCTGCGGACACGTGTAGCCGGTCAAATACCAAAGTGCCCCTAGGGCTGATCTCATTGCTTACCTCAACAAGCACCATGGCATTGCCTATAAATAGAAGGCCTTTACCCCCTTGGGCAAGGTAAGTTCCATAGATAATTGAGTAAGCTCTTTTACTCTCTAAACCTAAACACACACACACTCCAAAGGTATTCAAAGCCTTATTACTCAGTATTCTTACTCTCACACCCGAGGGCCTGAGTTGGAGTAACATCCAACTTTGACCTTAACGGTGCTTGTTTGTGTTGTGATCTAGGTACATCAAACCACCAAATATATCCTAGCCAGATATCCTTGAACCGCTCCTGACCCCGAAAAGCTGTGGCGTCATCACTAATAAAACCAATAAACTTACTACCTAAGCAAACACAAGACTGACTTGTTTCCTTGTTGGTGAAGGCGTTGGAGAAAGAAATGATCCTGCTTCACCTGCTTCAACTGTAGAGCAATCACTCAAGGACAATATAAGGATAAACTATCACATTAACTACTTAAGTCATATTCTTAACGCAATCAATATGTCCTCTTATTCGCCTTTTCTCCTCATTCTCTTTTTGTCTTTTTTCCATGCAATGCAAACTTCAAAATACTATCTGTTTGAAAAGTAAAAATAAGAGTCGCGTTTTATATTTTATGATTTTTAAGGATATATATTTACTTGCTTTACATTCATGAATTTTTAGTACAAAACTATTTTATTTGGATAAACTAAACTGAAAAATGCAACCATGTTAACACTTCCGGAATGGATGATGTAATAACTTCAGCCTTCTTATATCAAGAGCAACTCTGCTTAATATTTTGACGGTTCTCTTCATATTGTGGATTAAAAGAAATATTGGTACTCCCCTATCTCTTGATAAAGCTACAGCTGAGTTTTCTAGGCCTAGTATTGCAAAACCTAACTTGGTTGTTCCTAAACCAACGGTGAATAAAGGAAAATCTGAATTGGTTTACGTCGCTAAACAGAATGCAGCCACTCAGGATGAGGAGAAGGCAAAGTTGGTTGAGCAAGCTAAGGAGGACCCCAAAATAAAATAAAAAAAGTGGATTAAAAGAAATAAAAGGCCATGGATGGACATATCTTTGAAACATTTGAAAATGCATGTTTATTGATATTATCAACATGAATAAAATAAATTATGGCTTTTTGTGGTTAATTTATGGTTTCTTTTTTTTCAATTAAAATTCATGAAGATCGACAATTTATGCCTTTCGTCTTTTGCAGGGATGGTATCCAAGTGAAGGGAAACTTTATATGGTCATTATTGGACAACTACGAGTGGTCTGCCAGTTATAGTTATACCGTTCGGTTTGGGCTTCACTACGTGGATTACAAAAATAACCTAGTGAGATACCCAAAAATGTCTGCTTTATGGCTGAAGAAATTTCTTGATCGAGACTAGACATGTCCAAATAGAATCGGGAACTGACGGAATCGGCGGGTAAAACCGGAACCGAGAACCGACGAGAATCGGGAACCGCCGTAACCGGGAACCGAACGTAACCGAGAACCGGATTGAAACGGTTCGAATACGAATCCACCATATTGGGAACCGAGGAACCGGCGGAACCGGGAACCGGCGGTTCCAGAACCGGGAACCGGAACCGGGAACCGGCGATTGATCAATATCAAGGTAAGTTAAATGTAATATTTAGCATTTATTTAGTATTTGTACTTGTAGTGTAGTGTCTTTACTGTCTTAAGATGTTTGAATTAAAAAAAAAAAACAGATTAGTTAGCGTCTTTACTGTTTTAAATTAAGAGATTTTGATTTTAAAAAAAAAGTTAGATGGTGATGGAACCGGTGGAACCGTTGAAACCGGAATCGGAACCGGAACCGGCGGATAGAACCGGGAACCGGGAACCGGATTAATATGGTTCGAATACGGTTCCGGCTATTTGGGAACCGAGAACCGAAACCGGAACCATTTGGACATGTCTAATCGAGACCCATCAATGCTTATAAATAATCTTCGATCAACGATGGAATAATAATTGATGCATTTACAAAAAACTATTTTAGAAAGATGGAAATTACAAAAAAAAAAAAAAAACAAATAAGTTCGAAATTATAAAAAAAAAAAAGTTTTTTTAAAAAAAAAAAGTAATTTTTTGTAATTTCCCATCTTACATGTTTTTTTTTTTTTTGTAAATGACATCTTTTTTAGTAAGTTTTTTTATAATAAACCCATAATAATTTTCAAGGACTTCTCTTAATTCTCTATAAAGTGCCTCCATATTTGAAATTACCCGGGATCCGGCCTAGAGCGCGGGAGGCCCGTGCATCTCGCATTCGTGTCGCTGTTCGGGAATGTTTGCCCGGATCCGAGAGGCAGCGCGTTCGCGCCCCGGCATCTGGCTTTATTCCGCTTTAGCGTTAGTTGGAGGTGTCTCGCTGCGTTTTGCTTTGTAGAGTCGCCACGCCGTTTTTATTATTAAGCCCAAAACATTGAAAAAGGGCATCAGTTTAAAAATAATAATAAACTGTTTTTGTGTGATGAGATTTTGAGTTCGAAGGTCAGATGACTCCTCGGGAAGAGAATATTAGAATCTTAGAGCTCACCCGAGTCGCCTTGTAAAGACGAGTCTTTCGGATACCCCTAATATTCTTTAAATGTTGTGTGTGTGTGTGTGTGCTTTTAAAAATGCATGCTGTGTCGGATGTCTACATTGTACACTGCGTATTGAAATGTATTGAAATAGTAATGGAAGGAAGCCTTACCAATGTTGGTTCGTGTCTGTCTTCCGCTGGGGAATAATGTTTGAGGATGGAATGATGTTCCGGCACGGATCGGGATTGCTTCGGGAGGGGCCGGTTGTCTGCGGACAGAGTTTCGGCGTGAGTTGATGTTGCAGGCTGCGTTTGGGCAGAGGTTCTGCGTGTGTTGAGATCGCAGGGATTACTCGGGCAGAGTTTCGGCGTGCGTTGGGATGGCAGGAGTCACTCGGGCAGAGTTTCGGCGTGGTTTGGGATCGCCGGTTTGACTCGGAAAGAGCCGGGACGCCTTGGAAAGACCAGGCAAGGCCTCGGAGTACCACGAGGGGCCTCAGAGTACCTCGAGAGTGCCTCGGGGTAGCGCGAGAGCATCGCGGGAGCGCTCGGGGAGGCTTCGGAGCACCACGAGGGGGCTCGGAAGGCCTCGGAAGGATCCGAAAGGGGCCGGGATTGCCCCGAAGTGTCTTAGAGGGGAGCCTGAAGGCTGGGGGGAGAGGAGAGAAGAGGGAGGTGTGTGAAATGAGGGAGGGGGAGCCCTCTATTTATAGTAGGAGAAAATTGCAAAGAGGTCCGTACGGACCTCCCATGTTATCCAGATTTTTGGTTTTCCTCGATTTGAGGGAATATGTGATGATGGTGAATATTCTGGAATTATGATGTCCCCTGTGCAAAGAGGTCCGTACGGACCACCTCAGCATGCAAAGAGGTCCGTACGGACCAACCATGCATGAGGGTAATCATTTTCTCCGAGATTTGAGGAAATATTGTGGACTTTAAGGGGATTCGGTAATTATTAAAACAAAGAGGTCCGTACGGACCACTTATGCTTTTCCAATTTCCTGAAAATTCCCAAAAGATCCTTTTGTCCCTTTTTATCCCAGAAAGGCTCCTCTCTTGGTTTGGTTGAGGGTTTTGAGTGCCATAGGTCTTTGAGACTGTGTTTGTGAGTCTGCGGTGTTTCCTATGTGCTCGTAAGAGGGTGATCCAGATTGGGGTACTTACAGAAGCCCCTCAACGACGTCACTTACAGAGGAAGTGGGGTCGGTGATAAGATAAGGGTCCTAATCTGGATCGCGTGTTGGGAGAGGAAGTGACCGTGGAGGTCGGGGTGAGGACGTGGCGGTGTCCTATTGTGTGACCGTTTAGGTCAATTGGCTGGACCCTGTGATAGGATTCCTACGTATCCCTAGCGGGAATCAAGCCTGATCGTAGTTCGGGTGTGGGGTGAGTGTTTGTGGTGCACGAGGATGGAAAGGGTCCTCTGACTGAAACTTTGTGCATGGACGTGGTGGTGTCCTGTGGGTGACCGCATAGGTCGATGGTGAGGACGTTGCGGCATCTTGGGTGACTGGATAGGTCGATGGTTGGACCTTGTGATAGGATTCCTACGTATCCCTAGCGGGAATCAAGCCTGGTCGTAGTTCAGAGATCGTGAAATTGTGAGTGTATGTGGGCGTGATAGTGCCCTGAAGTATCGTGTGACTGCCAAGGTCAGTGGTAAGGACGGGGTGGTGTCCTAAGATGTGGTGACCGCCGAGGTCAATTGTGAGGACGTGGTGGTGTCCTGGGATGGAAACTTTACGATTTTCCTAATCGGGTGATTTAAGGCCTTCCGGGCCGGAGATAGTGATTTGGGAGGTTTATACGGTCTTCCGGACCGAGTGGTTTAAAGCCTTCTGGGCTGTAGATAGTGATGGGGGAGGTTTATACGGTCTTCTGGACCGAGTGGTTTAAAGCCTTCCGGGCTGGGGATAGTAATGTGGGAGATTTATACGGTCTTCCGGATCGAGTGGTTTAAAGCCTTCCGGGCTGGGGATAGTAATGTGGGAGATTTATACGGTCTTTCGGACCGAGTGATTTAAAGCCTTCCGGGCTGGAGATA
This sequence comes from Adenophora triphylla var. japonica, assembly GCA_022495995.1. Lineage (NCBI taxonomy): Eukaryota > Viridiplantae > Streptophyta > Magnoliopsida > Asterales > Campanulaceae > Adenophora > Adenophora triphylla. Next base: position 115,872 of record JAFEMH010003729.1, read on the forward strand.
GTATGAAGACTTGAGGCGTCTTCTGGTTGCAGTTTGCCATGCGTGAGGACTTTGAATCGTCTTCTGGCTGCGGTTTGCCATGTGTGAGGACTTTGAATCGTCTTCTGGCTGCGGTTTGCCATGCGTGAGGACTTTGAATCGTCTTCTGGCTGCGGTTTGCCATGCGTGAGGACTTTGAATCGTCTTCTGGCTGCGGTTTGCCATGCGTGAGGACTTTGAATCGTCTTCTGGCTGCGGTTTGCCATGCGTGAGGACTTTGAATCGTCTTCTGGCTGTGGTTGGTGGAGGCATGGCTGCCTTGAGCTTTGATTGCGAGAGGTGTAGATGCCTCGTGCTTTATCTGCTGGGGAGAAAGTCGGACTTACGATGGCCGCCGGTGTTCTTCTGTTGGGGATCATCGTGGCCTTGTAGGGGCTTTTCCTGCTGAGAGGGTGACGTCGGGCTTACTTTGATGGCCGGTGCTTGCGTTGTCGATGAGCGGGCAAGGATGATGGCCGGTGATTGCTTCACCGTTTGGCATTTTGGAGGCGTTTCGTGCCTTGGGATTTGTACTTGGAGGTGTTGGCTCCTTCTTGCGCTTGTTTTGCCGTTGAGTAGGCGAAGTTCGGGCTTACATTGACGGCCGGTGATGGGGATATGTAGTCTTGTACGACTTCCTTTTGACTTGCTGGGGAAGGAGCTCGGGCTTACATTGATGGCCGGTGGTTGAATTGCCGTTGAGTAGGCGATGTCCGGACTTACACTGACGGCCGGTGGTTGAATTGCCGTTGAGTGGGCGAAGTCCGGGCTTACATTGACGGCCGGTTGTTGAATTGCCGTTGAGTGGGCGAAGTCCGGGCTTACATTGACGGCCGGTTCTTGAATTGCCGTTGAGTAGGCGAAGTCCGGGCTTACATTGACGGCCGAATTGAGTAGGCGAAGTCCGGGCTTACATTGACGGCCGGTTGTTGAATTGCCGTTGAGTAGGCGAAGTCCGGGCTTACAATGACGGCCGGTGGTTGAATTGTGGCAGCAGATGCCGAATATCTCTGTGGATGGCGGGCCGAGCCCTAGGAGGCTGGTCTATGCTTCTGGCCTGGCGTGTTCGTGGAGAACTTGGCCGGGATCTCTGACACGAGGAAGAACAAGAGTATCTTCCTGGGCCTATCTGAGTATTGGTGGGATACCACCCACACCTTCCCTCTGAGCTGGGGCAAGGTGACAGTGACGCCTACATATTTTGCTGCTATCACCGGGCTTTCCTTCAAAGGAAGGCTAGTACGGTGGAGGGATATGATAGCCGAGGACGTGCTGGCTGAGCTGCTGGGCTTTGCGCCTCTTCCTCGTAGGGGCACAGGGATGCTGTCTGGCGATGTGGAGATGAGGATTACGGCCAGTATTGGGGCCTACTGTCGGGGTACCGGTCAGGTGACGGCAGAGCAGCTGGCGCGCTCCTTTCTGTGGTTTGCCCTTTCTGAGACTCTGTTCTCGAACCACGCGACGACGGCTCCTTTTGCTCTGCTGGAGAGCTTGATTGACTTGGAGAGAGTCTGTGACATAGCTTGGGGCGAGGCGGGCCTGGCCGAGCTTTACTTCTCCTTGGATCGGTTCAGCAGAGGCGTGGCCAGTTCCTTGGCTTGTTTTGATTTTGCTTTGGAGGTATGAGTTTATTGCTGTTTTTGATTTAGCAACTTGTCGTTTCTCCATTTTCTTTTGCACTGAGCCTTTTCTGCTTTTGTCACAGGTGTGGTTCTATGAGATTTTTCAGTGCTTCCCGTGGGATAGAGATCCTGGGGCTGTAGCAGCGTATCCCGCTATGTTAGGCTGGGCCCGCCCGGCGAGGAGGAGGACCAGCAGGGGGAAGCTCACCATCGCCTACGGGGATGTGCAGGAGCATTTGGAGAGAGATAGCCCGGAGAGGTTTGTTTTGTATCCTTGGGCTCGATATGAGGATGATGATTTCGAGGGGGCTCCCCTGGTGACGGTGCAGCGGAAGATGCTGCGGGGCCTGACTTGTGACGTCATGTACCTGGGGGAGCGGGTATTCTGGCAGCATGGCCCGGGTATGCTTCCCTTGGCTCCGAGGGACCCTCGTTTTGGGATGCTTGATTCTCGGGATATGGATGTGTTAGATTTTGAGAGGTATTTGGGCGGCGTGAGTGCCGATGAGTTTGTGTTGTATAGAGAGGAGTATGGAGCTTTTGTGAGGAGGAAGTTGAGGACGCCACAGGTGTTGGCGAGGGAGAGGGAGGCTGGTCCGCAGAGTCCCCTGCAGCTTCCGTGCACAGGCGGACTTTACGTATGTTCGTGGGGATTCCTCGAGGAGGAGGGTGTCCGTACTCCGTCCCCGAGCAAAGCTCCCCGTCGCCTACCGCGTGGATCCTGATAGACCGGTGAGTGTGCTTACTCTTTTCCATCTTGGCATCCTTTCTGTATTTTTCTCTTTTTCTTGTTGAGTATGACTGTATTGCTGAGCGTTTCTTTGGCTGCTTGCTTGTGCAGGTCCCGGGGAGGGCTTTTGACATGCTGACCCGCCGCTATGTGGCGATGCGGTCTTTCACGAAGAAGATGGCGTCGAAGATGTCTTGCCGGTCTTCGCGACGTGTGCCGGCGTACGAGCCGATGCCTTCGAGGCATTCTGTAGATGTTCCTCCACCGAGAGCCGAGCCGGAGCCACAGCAGGAGGGACCTTCGCGAGGGCGGCATAGCATGGATGCCGGGACGTCTTCGGGAGCGCCGAGGCCGCAGACCCTTTACCAGTTCTTTCCTCAGCAGGATGCACAGGGTGAGGGTTCGTCAGAGCCTTCTTTCTTCGATCCTTTCGTCGGATTTGATCCTTCTGATTACTTTGAGTACCAGCCTTCGGAGGGGGCTCGGTACTCTGATGACGAGGATGTGACGGTCGAGTTCACCGGGATGCCCGACTTTTCTCTTGAGGACCTTGGTGAGGAGGATGATGCTGAAGATTCGAATTAGGGTTCATTTGCTTTCCCTCTTTCCATATCTTCTCTTTTTTTTTTCTTTTAGCAACAGACATTAGATGTACCTGTAATAAAACACTCGTATTTGCATGGCAAACGCATTTTATTTTAAGATGTAATGTCGTTTTTGTGATTCCCGGGAATTGTCCTAGGAATTGTTGCTATTATTATTTTTTTATTTTGTGCATGCCACGTGAGCTGAGAGTGCGTTTGTGGGTAGTGTATGTTTGCCGAAATGGCTTTGGCCAGTGTTTGGGCAGTTTGGAGCAAGGTCCTGCTGAGAACAGTGGTTGTTGTACTGTTTGCTGAGAAAGTGGGACCAAGATGCAATAAGGTCCGTACGGACAGACCTAGGTTGCAAAGAGGTCCGTACGGACCAACGTTGCTTTTGGGAAGGAAATAAATGCTTTCCAGTGTCTGGTCTTTCCCCATTTTCCCATTTGCAGCCATTTTCGAGCTTTCTTCCCCATTTTCTCTAGAAACCTCCATTTTTGCCATGGATTCTTCTTACGTTCCTAGAATTTTGCCGAGGCTTTCGCAGGAGAGGCAAGCACACTTCCTTGAGCAGCTGAAAACGTGGATGCGACGCCGTATGAGGCATCAGAGACGGGTTTTCGAGGTAAGGTTTCGTCTTTGCTCGATTTGGTCTTTTGAGGAGTTGGTTCCTGATTGGGATTTGTTGCGGGCTGCCGCGAAGTTCTGGGATTGTTGGTCCCAAAGGTGGCAACAAGGGTGAAAATACAGCTAGAGGGGGGGGTGAATAGCTGTTTTAAAATTTTCGCCCTCAATTTAAAACTAAACCTCTAAGCTTACAAAACCTCTTGCAGTGTATTAGAAACTGCAAGTAGAGTTGTAAAATGCACAGCGGAATATACTTAGTAAAATGCGGTTTTGAGAAGGCGGTTTTGCAAGGCGGTTTTAGTGCAATTTTCAGAGCAATTGTAAAACTGAAAGTGTAGTTTGACTATGTTAACTCCAAACACAATTTCACAATAAAGGATAACTATATAAGATCAAACAGAGAGAAAGGTAGATAATTAGTAAGCACAAGAAATAAAAATGCAGAAAGTAAGAACACAATATTTGGAGTGGTTCAATCGATAAACGATCTACGTCCACTACCAAGATGGTTAGTCTTGGATTTCTAAGAGAGATTTTATATTGAGTATTTGAGAGATTACAAAGTACAATAAAATCTTTTCTATGAAGAACAAATCCTAGACTATAACCAGTGTATCTCAAATGAATAAACTATGTGTTTAAACAAGAGAGGTGTGTGTGTGAGAACAAGATCAAGGCTCTTTAAATCTGTGAGATGTAGAGCACAATGATTCTTGAATGTGTTAAGGCTTGATTTCTGGGCTAGGAATATTTCTTGAAGTATGAAGATGAAGATTCAAAGGACTAAGAATTTCGGGCGTAGCTTCAACTTCGATGATCACAAGCAATTTCTCAATATTTTCAAGCAATCTTCAAATGGTGAAGATTGGGGGTATTTATACCCAAGCATTTCAAATATAGCCGTTGGACACAGCTGTTCAAGGACAGTACTTGATGCTTTCCCATTGGTCCACTGATATCCACTTTTGTCCTTTAGAGCCGTTGGTGCAAGAAAGCCGATCGGACCTCACCGCAATCAAGGTGGTTAGGACATCTGTCACCTTTATGAGATCTTTGCAGATCCTGTTCGACATTGGGTCACGTGACAAGATATGGTGGTTGACATTTAATATTGCTGACGTGGATTCCAAGGGATAAAAGGATCACTTCAAGAAGTCAATCATTGGGGCGGTTCTGGGGCAAGCGGTTTGACAAAAGGCGGTTCCACCAGAAGAGGATTTCCAAAAGTGCGGTTTGCACTTGATTGATCAAGCGGTTTCAGATGAGAGGAATCTCAAGGCAAAAGGCGGTTCTGCCAAGCGGCTCCCGAAAAGGCGGTTCAGAACCCTTGAAACCGCAATCCTAAAATCCAATGATTCTTGAGCCGCCTTCAAGCCTAAATTTTAACCTATTCTATAAAATGGACTTAGCTAAAAATTGAAGTCTAAGCTTCATTACATAGGGTCCTAAAGTCCTTAAAATAAATAGGAGGTCATGGTATCAATCAAATCTAATACAAAATAGGAGGGTTAAAACAAGCATACCCAACAATCTCCCCCTATTTGATTGATGCCATTACCTACTACAAAGAAAAGCAAACATTGTACTTGGTAAAAACATGTCCATAAGAATTAACATGGTAAGTCATGTCCCAAGTCAATGCACACACTAGCTTAAGCTATAGATTTCTATACCTTTGAAGGATTGAAAAACTTACAATTTGAAAAGTATAGAAATGCATTCAGTGCACTTAAAAAATATGGTTTTAAGTTCAAAGTGCAGTTTAAACTGAATGTTTAAACATCAATTCAAAATAGTGATTTTTAAGTTAGAAAATATTTGAATGAGGTTTAAAACCATAAGCGGTTTCATTGTTCTACAAACAAGCGGTTTGATTGAACAAAGTTTTGAAACCATGATGCAATTTCCATTAATTCCTAAGATGATTACAAGTACAGGAATGAAGGAAAATTACAAGGTTACAAAAACAAAAAGGAAGTAAGTTGGACACAAGGAAATACAATGAAAGTGCGGTCCAAACTTACCAAAAAAAACAGGGAAAGAGCGGTTTACTGCTGAGGCGGCTTGTTCACTTCATGATCAGCTCCACTGGGCCCAGCTCTAGAATGGTCAGGTGCAAACGCTTTCCTTAGTCTTCTTACTTCCTCTGCGGTTCTGGTGAGAGTAGCTTCAAGCTTCTTTAGGGCATTCACAGAATGAGCAGAGGTAGAATTGGTGGCACCAACCGCTTTGGTGTTTTCCAAAAGGTTGTCTCTGATGGTATCCAGCTGCACGTGGAGGGATGAATAAAGGGAATTGAAAATAGTATGGATCTCCTCCTGCACAGCAGCGGTTTGCTCTTGGATAGCTTCCTTCATTGGATCAAGATCAATGGTAACTCTCAGTGAGGTTTTCAGGTCATGAATTTCAGCTTCAATCTTGGCAATGAATCCAGCCTTCAAAGTTGTCCAGCGGCTGTTAAATTCATCCTGAATCTCATTCAACTTTGCCATTGAGGCATCTCCAACACATTCCAAATTTACCTTGGAGTCCACCTTGAATATATCAATTTGCTCCAGAACATCTTCTCTGAGGGAATTCAAGGCGGTTTGGACAATCTGTGCCATTTGCGGTGCAGAGTTTAAGGTGGAAACAAGTTTTGAGGTCGATCCCCAAGGTCTTTCTCAATGGAATTGCAGACCTTCTCTTGAATTTCACTTAAGGCTTTGACCAATCCTTCTTCAACCGCGGTTTTGATAAGAGACGCGGTTTGATCATCAGGAGCAGTTGAGGAGGATGGAAGGTTTGCTGTAGATCTCTCCCCCTTAATGGCATCAAGCAATGTTGATTGAAGGGTTGCCATCTCCAGGGATTGAGACTCTACCTTGGCTTGAAGAGCAAGGTTTGACTCGTAGAGATTTGAGAGAGAGGTTTGGAGGGAAGCATTGGAAGCGGTTAGGATGTCATTGGAAGCGGTCAGCTTAATGACATGGCCTTGGTTTATTAAGAGTTGGCTCTGGATGAGGGAAAGGGTTTGAAGGATTTGTGAATAGTCAGAAGGAGGTGCGGTTGAGGTAGAAGCGGTTGGAAATATAGGAGGTGGCTGTGTTTGGGTGGTTTCAGGAGCGGTTTTGGGTTGAGGATTTGTTTGAGGAGGAGTCTTTTGGTGGTTGGGTGATTTTTGTGGAGGAGGGGATTTTGAAGGAGAGTTGGATTTAGAGCGGTTAGGTGTAGGGGAGCGGTTTTACGTTAGGGAGCGGTTTCGTTAGGGAATTGTCGTGGGTTGGATCATCTCTAACCGACTTAGAGGTGGCATGTCCAGCGAAGGTTTGACCGCCATTGTTGGTAGGCGAGTGAGTAGGTGTTTGGTTGGAATGTTGGGAGTTCATGGAATGGGAATGTTGGGGTGAGTTATATTGGGATTGAGAAGATAGGGGTGATAGTGATTTTCTGGGGGAAGGTGAAGGGGAATTTTGAGGAGGTGATTGAGGAGGGGAATTTGAAGGAGTGGGTGAGGGTTGGACAGGCTTGGTTTTCTTGAAGGGTTTCTTCTTGGCAGCCATTTTCTTCCTCTTGGGTTTCTCCCCCTGAGATTGTGCGGTTTTGTTGGGGGAAGGGGTTATGGATTTGGCTTTGGATGGAGATTTGGATTGAGAGTTGGCAGGGGATTGGGCTGGGGATTGGTTTGGAGATTGGACAGGAGAGGTTTGAGGAGATGGAGGCGGTTGGGTTTCTGGAGGCGGTTCATGGGGTGAGGCGGTTCCAGCTTCAGTGGTTGATTTTCCCTTGGCCTGATACTTCTCAGCTTGCTCCTTGGCCAATCTAGCAATCCTATCTTGGAGAACCTTCATCTATTCTTCCACAGTCAATCCAGCCATCTCATCTCTGGCTTTCTTGGCTCTAGCCACCAAGTTGGGAATACTTGGATCTTCCTCTTCTTCATCATCTTCATCCACCAAATGCATGGTTTTAGGTTCAGGTTCCTTGGATGATTTCTTCTTTCTCTTGCTTGTACCTGCTCCATCATCAGTTGTAGGCGGTTTGGTATAGGCGGTTTCAACACAGGCAGTCTCAATCCTTAGGAGTTTCATCATAAACTCAACAAACAGGTTAGTTAATAAAAATTATGGAATTTTATTTAAGTTCAAGCATACCCATTTCTCCTCTGAGAAAAGAAAATCTCTTGGAGTCAAGAGCCTTTGTGAGGATATCAGCAATCTGGTTGTCTGTCCCCACGTACTCTAAATGGATATTCCTCTTCTCCACATGGTCTTTGAGGAAATGATACTTGATATCTATATGCTTGGTCTTGGAATGCATGACAGGGTTGTTGGAGACTGAAATTGTGGAAGTATTGTCACACATGATAGGACAATTTCCTTCATGGATTCCATAGTCCACCAACTGCTGCTTCATCCAAAGGATTTGACAGCAACAACTACCAGCAGCAATATACTCAGCCTCTGTGGTAGACACTGAAACTGAAGCTTGCTTCTTGCTGGCCCAAGCAACTAGTCTATTCCCGAGGAAATGACAAGTACCACTAGTGCTTTTCCTGTCAATAGTACAAGCTGCATAATCTGCATCTGAATAACCTACAAGATCGAAGTTCGAATCTTTGGAATACCAAAGTCCAAGGTTAGTGGTTCCAGATAAATAGCGGATTATACGCTTGACTGCAATTAGATGTGCTTCTCTAGGATGCAGCTTGATAGCGAGCACATACACGTAGACTAAACATGATATCCGGCCTACTAGCGCTAAGTAAAGTAATGAGCCGATCATACCTCGATATAAAGTTTGATCAACTTTCTTACCTTTGAGATCCTTATCTAGCTTATTGCCGGTGGCCATAGGAGTATCATATGCTTTAGCATTTTCTAATCCAAACTTCTTTATCAACTCCTTGGTTTATTTGGCTTGGCTGAGGAAAATACCTTCTTCGCATTGCTTGATTTGAAGCCCGAGGAAGAATGTTAATTCTCCCATCATGCTCATCTCAAACTTGCTTTTCATTAGCTTCTCGAAGCGCTTACAAAGTAACTCATTAGTAGAACCAAAAATAATATCATCGACATAAATTTGAACAAGTAAAGTATGCTCATTATATTTGGCAATAAAAAGAGTTGTATCAATTTTACCACGTTTAAATCCTTTTTCTAGTAAAAATTTAGAAAGAGTCTCATACCATGCCCTTGGAGCTTGCTTAAGTCCATACAAAGCTTTCTGGAGTTTGTAGACATGATTGGAAAATTTGGAGTCTTCAAATCCAGGAGGTTGAGCAACATACACGGTCTCTTGCAGTTCGCCGTTGAGGAATGCACTCTTTACGTCCATTTGATATAACTTGAAACGCTTGAAAGAGGCGTAGGCTAAGAAGATTCTGATAGCTTCCAATCTTGCAACTGGAGCAAAGGTTTCGTCATAATCAATTCCTTCTTCTTGCCTATATCCTTGTGCAACCAACCTTGCTTTATTCCTAGTGATGCTTCCATTCTCGTCCATCTTATTCCTAAATACCCACTTAGTTCCTATCACTCCTTGATCCTGAGGTCTAGGCACCAAAGTCCAGACCTTGCATCTTTCAAACTGGTTGAGTTCTTCTTGCATAGCAACAACCCAACTGAAATCTTGGAGTGCTTCATCAATCTTCTTGGGTTCAACTTGAGATAAAAGAGAAGTATGCTCGTCATAATTCGATCTCCTTGTTTGAACACCGGAAAACAGATCACCAATCACATTTGTGAGGGGGTGACTGCTGACTTCACGAACCTCCGGGGGTAAGTCTGGTTGGATCCGAGATTTGCTGAAGATCTTCAATTGGAACATCGTTAGATCCTTCAGCGAAGTCATGGAATGTAAGTTGACGAAGAGGTTCTATAAGCTGGATAGGGGAATTCTCAACTTCTTCCCTTGGAGTTGCATCTGGAGTAGGAACTTCAGGTGCGGTTTGAAAATTGCGGTTTGAGGGAATTTCAGTTGAGGGTTCTGGATTTTGCTGTTGAGGTTCAGGTGCGGTTTGAGATGGTTCACCTGGTTCATTATGCTCAACAAAATCATCAGCAACATTTGGAGCCAAATGTGGCTCAAGGAGAGAATGCTCATCAAAAGTAACATGGACAGACTCTACTATTTTTAAACTAGTTTTATTGAAAATACGAAAATCTTTAGAATGTTTAGCATACCCAACAAAAATACCTTCATCGGCCTTGGCTCCGAATTTACCTCTATTTTCTCTTCCGTTGTAGAGGATAAAGCATTTGCAGCCAAAGATCTTGAAGAATGCAATGTTGGGGGTTCTTCCTCGCCAAAGCTCATAGGGAGTCTTATTATAGGTTTTGTTGATGAGGGAACGGTTCGAGTGAAGCATGCGGTATTGATTGCTTCAGCCCAAAAATGCGAGGTAGCTTCGCTTCGTATATCATTGTCTTTCCAGCCTCAATCAATGTCCTATTCTTCCTTTCCACAACCCCATTTTGTTGTGGAACACCAGCTGTGGAAAAATTGTGATCAATCCCATGGTCATCACAATACTGAGCAACACCGTTGTTCTTAAATTCTGTTCCATTATCTGATCGAACACTAACGATGTCATCTTCTTTTTTAGTTTGGAGCCGTCTAAAAAGTGCGGTGAGAATCTCATAACAATCATCTTTGGAAATCATCATCTCAACCCACGTATATCTTGAGTAATCATCCACCACCACTAAGGTATATCTATTTCCTCCAATACTGGCAGTGGTTACAGGTCCAAACAAATCAATGTGAAGCAGTTGTAAGCATCTTGAAGTTGATGGAGCGGTCTTGCTGGTGAAAGACGACGCGGATCGCTACTGCCGGCATGCACCGCATTTCTCTGGATGGTGGTCAGCCACTTTAGGTAAACCACGAACGAGGTTTCCCCTACCAATCTTTGCAAGATACTTGAAGTTCAAGTGGCTCAACCTCTTGTGCCATAGCCAACTATTTTCGCTCACATTCTTTGCTACAAAACAGAGATTAGTAATACTACATGCAGAATTTAGATCAATAATGTAAATATTACTCTTACGAATCCCTGTGAGTAGGGTGACGCCGGAAATGCTATCTTTGATAAAGCAAAGCTTTGATGATGTGAAGTTGCAAAGCATTCCTTTGTCGCAAAATTGAGAAATTGAAAGGAGGTTGTGCTTGAGTCCATCGACAAGAGAAACCTTCTCAATAGTTAGGTTTCCTCTCCTTATAACACCATATCCAATGGTCTTGCCTTTGTTGTTGTCACCAAAGGTTACAGACGGACCACTTGCTTCAATGACATCTTCAAGTAATGATCTATCTCCAGTCATATGTCTTAAGCGCCACCGTCAAGATACCATTCATTATCCTTGGAGTGACCAGCCATGAAGCGAGAGGACCTGAAATGTAAACATTAAGAACGAGGTCCCCCTTTATTCCTTGGGTCCTGAAGTTAGCAACCCTTTACGACCCACACCTGTTTGACGAAGGAGGTTTGCTCTTCCCGGCATTGGATGTGAACCGCAAAGGCATTCTCGCAGCCTTGTGACCTAAACCATCACACACGTAACATTTATAATAGCTACAAGCTTCATGAGGTTTTACTAACTCCTTACTCTTCTTAGGAGTTGCATGCGGTTTAGGACAAGGAAGCGGTTTGGGAGGTGCGGTTCCGGCTAACATTCCACTGATACGAAGGGAACAGGCTTTGGTTTGACCACGTATTTTCCGGGGAACGCTATTCCTGCTTTTGAAGGCGGGAGGAGCGGTCGAAGAAGAAGCGCGGTCGAGACACGGAGTTAGCAGAACCGCCTTTTCCACCGAAGCGGTTGGAGCGGGGATTCTACCAATTCCATAAGCCATTTCCTCTTCAGTGCTTCCACATAATTCTTAGGTTTTAACACAGAATTCTTCCCATATTGCTTTCCTTTAGGGTAGACATAATTTACTTGTCTTGCTTTACCCTTACCCTTAGCATGCTTCTCCTTGGAAATTTCTTTAGTCAGTTCTGAAAATTCCTCATCCTTTTCACTCGAGGATGCACACTTCTCCTCTTCCTCAGATCCAAACCCTAGACCATCCTTAGTTCCAGGAGGAACTTGGAAGTCCAAGATTTTATCCTTGGTGGATTGAGACTTGAGCCATGAATCAATAATCTTTTGACGATCGTCGATTTGGGTTACCAAGTCATCATTCCCTGAGTTGAAGTGCAGCAACCTTAGTTTCAAGGATGCGGTTTTGATCGGCAAGAGGAGTCATCTGTTTGATTTGGTCCTTAAGATTAGAAATTTCGAGACCTCATCACAGGTTTTCTCCGTCTTGTATAGATTAAGTTCATCATGAGCTAAGCTTAAGGCTTTCTTAAGATTTGAGAACCGATGGATCACCATTTCAGCCTTCCTTGAACATCTTTTCATGTTCCATGGGAGAAACCTCTTCCACCACCTTTTTCAAAATTTTCTTTGGAATAGCTTTTGAAGGTGGAGCAGTTTTAGATGAGAAAATGGGACGTGAATACGAACAATTTCCTATCTTAACGCTAGGAGTAAGTTTAATATCATCATCCAATTTATAATTTGGAAGTTTTGCAAAAACATCCTTTTCCTCCATATCATGCAACTCAAATGATTCGGAATCCGAGTCATCGAAGCGTCTGCAACTAAGCGCAGGTTAACCTCTTCGGTTTCACCGTCACTTCCATCCTCGAATCTGTTTCAATCCAAGTTGCTAATTCCTTGGAATTCTCTTCCCCCTCAAAAGAACCATTCCCTTACGATGAGAAAATTTCGAAGGAAAAGTTTTCTTTTTCATATATTCATATTTAGGCCGTGGACACTCGGATGCAAAGTGGCCGGATTTCCTACGGTTGTAGCATACCAAGTCACTCTTCTTCTTTGTATCTGCGGCCCTAGAAAATGTTGCAGAGGTTTGCCTTTTGAAAATGATTTTGTGAAAGGTTTTGAGGATTTTCTAAATTTTTGAAATCTTTTCACAAACATGGCAAAATCATCATCATCCATCTCGATGAGTGATGAGGTTGATATGGAAGGATCAATGGTTTGATTGGATGTGGATGGTTTCTCTTCATGTTCCACTACGAGACATAGAAAGCGATTTGGTTTTCCCTTCTATCTCTTCTATATGATTTAATTTAAGTTCATAGACTCTAAGATTGGCATACAAGTTACTTAATGACCAAGTACCCAATACTTTGGAGTCTTCTAGAGAGGTAGCCTTATTTACCCATCTAGAACCTAAAGCGAGATAGGAAAGTCATATTGATTTCCTTATCGGTTAAAGTTTTACCAAGAGATCTACAAGCATTAACTACCTCAACATAGCGATCGTAGGTTTGACGCAAGGTTTCGTTGGGTTTTACGTTGAAGTGGTTGTAGGATCTTTCAACAAAGGTATAATTTGTTTTCCTTGCACTCTTCATCACCTTCGAGGTAGCTCTCTATGGCATCCCACATCTCGCTTTGCGTTTTTGAGGTACATCACTTTCTCGTAGAGTTGATACGGGAGGGTTCCGAAATGATGAACCTCGCCTTCAGTCCAAGGCAACTATTCTCTTCTCTTCATCCGACCACTCATCTTTTGGCTTTTTGACCTCTGGAGTTTCAGCATTGGTGGTTGCATCAGTGTTAGCCTTCATTGGAATTAGAGGGCCATTGATCACGCATTCCACCAGCATCTCATCTATGGTTTCCAAATGAATAAGCATTCGGCACTTCCAGATGTCAAAGTGGTCTTCGTCCAACATTGGAATGTGTGAATAGTTAACAGTAGTCATTGTCTTTGAGGTTGCCATATCGAATCGGCACACAAGCTGTTAAGCTTGAAAAACAGTGGTTTTAAAATGTGTCTGCTCTGATACCACTTGTTGGTCCCAAAGGTGGCAACAAGGGTGAAAATACAGCTAGAGGGGGGTGAATAGCTGTTTTAAAATTTTCGCCCTCAATTTAAAACTAAACCTCTAAGCTTACAAAACCTCTTGCAGTGTATTAGAAACTGCAAGTAGAGTTGTAAAATGCACAGCGGAATATACTTAGTAAAATGCGGTTTTGAGAAGGCGGTTTTGCAAGGCGGTTTTAGTGCAATTTTCAGAGCAATTGTAAAACTGAAAGTGTAGTTTGACTATGTTAACTCCAAACACAATTTCACAATAAAGGATAACTATATAAGATCAAACAGAGAGAAAGGTAGATAATTAGTAAGCACAAGAAATAAAAATGCAGAAAGTAAGAACACAATATTTGGAGTGGTTCAATCGATAAACGATCTACGTCCACTACCAAGATGGTTAGTCTTGGATTTCTAAGAGAGATTTTATATTGAGTATTTGAGAGATTACAAAGTACAATAAAATCTTTTCTATGAAGAACAAATCCTAGACTATAACCAGTGTATCTCAAATGAATAAACTATGTGTTTAAACAAGAGAGGTGTGTGTGTGAGAACAAGATCAAGGCTCTTTAAATCTGTGAGATGTAGAGCACAATGATTCTTGAATGTGTTAAGGCTTGATTTCTGGGCTGGGGAATATTTCTTGGAGTATGAAGATGAAGATTCAAAGGACTAAGAATTTAGGCGAGCTTCAACTTCGATGATCACAAAGCAATTTCTCAATATTTTCAAGCAATCTTCAAATGGTGAAGATTGGGGGTATTTATACCCAAGCATTTCAAATATAGCCGTTGGACACAAACTGCTCAAGGACAAGACTTGATGCTTTCCCATTGGTCCACCGATATCCACTTTTGTCCTTTAGAGCCGTTGGTGCAAGAAAGCCGATCGGACCTCAGCTGCAATCAAGGTGGTTAGGACATCTGTCACCTTTATGAGATCTTTGCAGATCTGTTCTGACATTGGGTCACGTGACAAGATATGGTGGTTGACATTTAATATTGCTGACGTGGATTACAAGGGATAAAAGGATCACTTCAAGAAGTCAATCATTGGGGCGGTTCTGGGGCAAGCGGTTTGACAAAAGGCGGTTCCACCAGAAGAGGATTTCCAAAAGTGCGATTTGCACTTGATTGATCAAGCGGTTTCAGATGAGAGGAATCTCAAGGCAAAAGGCGGTTACGCAGCGGTTACGAAAAGGCGGTTCAGGAACCCTTGAAACTGCAATCCTAAAATCCAATGATTCTTGAGCCAGTCTTCAAGCCTAAATTTTAACCTATTCTATAAAATGGACTTAGCTAAAAATTGAAGTCTAAGCTTCATTACATAGGGTCCTAAAGTCCTTAAAATAAATAGGAGGTCATGGTATCAATCAAATCTAATACAAAATAGGAGGGTTAAAACAAGCATACCCAACAGGGATGTTAGGAGGCATGTGTATTGTTTCTCCTACAATGAAATGGTGCCCACCTTTGAGGATTTTTGGGCTTTGATTGGAGGACCGGAGGTGGAGGCCATCTCGCTTCCTTTGATTGGTGGTGCTGCGGTGAGCGTGAAGCTTGCAGGCTTTCTTCGTACTTCGTTGGAAGAATTGCAGGGCATGATCCTTGATTCGGGTCATATTGACATTTCTGAGTTGCCGGAGCGGTTTATGGTTGATGATGAGAGTGATGTCTCTTGGGACGCATTTGCCTTATGCGTGATGGCGACGCTTTTCATGGTCACGAGGGCGAAGGCAAGCCCCTAGATTGTTGTCGACATGGAGTCAATCTTTTGATGCTGAGTGACCTTTTGTTGTCCTTTGATGTTCCTGCCGTCGTTGACTTGGTCAAGGTGGTGGTGGGGACATGTTTTGGAAAGTGTATGGCTTGATGGAGGCCTTTGTGTGGGGTATGGTAAGGTGTATGGGGAGCTATCGATTGACTTTCTCACACCAATTAATCAAAGCATTAATCATTTGTGGAATTACTTGTTGAGCAATGCAAGTGATCACATAGAACAAAACTATTTCATTAAATGTAATGCAGGGTGCAAAATAATGTCTCAAGTCTAGCAAGAAAAGAAAGAAAACTTTCGTATGAAAAATTGAAGACTTAATTACAATGTCCGAGGAGGACTTGATTGAATGAGAACAGTACTAGAACCTACGAGGTGGACTGTATGATTCTTTTTGTGTTTTTTTTTTCTTTTTAGAGTGTAGAAGGGGGGAGAAGAAGACTCGATATTCTTTGGGTGAAGTATCGACGGAGAATTTTTCGATTTGCGTCTCTGTGGGCTCTTCAGCAGTTCCCAAATTCATTTTAGTTAGAACCTTCTCGGCAGCTTGGGCCCGATTTTCCTCTCGTTTGACAACATGCTTAAAGATTTGTTTTAATGCATTGTTCATTAATGTGTCTGCGTCTTTATCAAGTGAATCATTATTAACTGTTTTGGTTAGTTAATTTATTCATTTGTTAAAGTGGCAATGAGGGGATACTCAAAAAGGTCGAACTTTTATTAGAAGCATAAGGAAACATTGTTTTTTGCTACAAACGCGTAATCTTTAGGCGTAAGGCCGTCAGACGACTCGAGAGACTCGAACTTAAGTATGACAGACTCGGGTCGGGGTCTTTTATTTTTGAAGATAGACTCTAGGAGACGGGGGGTTAGTCCAAACTTCTCGACCTATCTCTTCTTGCTGGCTGTGGGTCCGCGTTTGTGAAAGTTGCGCCGTTTTTGACGCTGCCACTTGCTCGGCCTGTCTCGAACTGCCTTATCTATGGGGAAGTCTCGATCCATCCCTTGGTGTGCCCTGATTCCGGAAAGGATTGTTGGGGAATAACCGTTCTTGGATTCTTTCTCTCGAATTCTTCATTGCGGAAGCCCCAGGTTCCATCTTCACGTCCCCATTCATCACGGGAATTTGCAGAGGACTTATCCACCATGCTTACCTCATCATTTACAGGGAAAGGGTTTCCAATTGTGTTGGAACCGCGGGGGCATTCCCATTTTCCCTCTTCAATTAAACCTTGGACCACTTTCTTCAACACGAAGCAATGGTCGGTTGTGTGGCCGGGGAAGTTGTGAAAAGCACACCATTTGCTCATGTCCACGTTGGGCTTGCGAGACTTTGGTTGGAAATCCTCAAGGGGTTTGAGAATGTTCCTCTTTACTAGTATCTCGAGGACTTGGCTCAAGGGCATCCCGAGGTTATCGAAATGCTGGAACTGTGGTATGTGAGGGGGATTGTTGTTCCTCGGGGGTGCTTGATCGCGGCTTTCTTGGACTCCATTCTGGATGTAGCGAACTGCTCTGGTAACCTCTTTCTTCTTGTTTGGAGGTGGATTAACTGATGGGATCGCCATTTGGGAGTCTCGGGGAGGCAGTTGGGTGTATACCAACCCGTATCCTGGATTATTGAAATTGGGAGCATGATTGCCCGGACCACTAAGGGTTGTGTTTGGGAATTGGGGAAATGTTTCATTAGCCCCAAGTGGCAGTCCAGTGGGTGGAAGGTTTGAAATGTTAGGATATCCGCTTGGGATGTCTATCCCTGATAAATATCGGGATTTCAAGTTGTGGCTGCGGGGCTCATACAGAGGCACAGGATTGAATTCCAGGGGATATTGAGAGGTGTTAGGACCTGAGGGAGCGGGCCCATAGGTGTGCTGGTGATATTGAGTTTGCAGAGCAGGGCCGGAAAACAGATTGTGCTGAGGTTGACAGATCGGAGCCGCTTGACTGGGGCCCGAGTTAAGCTCTGAGCGGGAGCTATTTTGCATTGCTAGGTTTCCGTGGCTTGGCGGAGGTGGGACCTGCGGATAGCTTTGGGAAATCGGGGGAACAGGCACTTCTTCGTCTTCTATGAGGACAGAGGTTCCCTCGGGTTGGGGAACCGGGACGATTCCGTGACGGCGCATGGCGTATTCAATCCAAGCCTGCTGTTCTTCTTGGCGTTTTTCGAGAGCCTTGAAAGCTTGCCAAACTTCTTCCATCGTTTGGAAATTTCCCGGGGGCGGGGTTCCGTTTCCCTCACTGTTATCTGTTGATTCCGCCATGGGGGAGTAGCGGACTGTTCGGACCGCTGAATCGGAAGGGCTGTCGGACCTTGTGACCTCGATACTGAAAAGGCAACTACCGGGTACTCTCAACCACTCTCGGTTCACTGGAGGGGGTGATGGGTAAGGTTTAGATATGGGAAGACCTTTGTGGATGAAGGGGGGAAAGCTCATGTGACATGCAATTTCCGCTTTTCTATTTTTTTTTGTTGTTTTAATTTACTTAAAACAGTGTTTTCTCAGAATCCTAGGTAGGTTGGAAAAGATTGCTCTTCTTTTTCGCAACTATGCTAGATCCTGGGTCAGTGGAGACCATCTGTGCGGCTATAAGCCCCTCGTTTTGCACCTGTATTTCGACATCCCAGGGTGGACAGCCCCGGGCGAGGGTCCTATAGGGCAAGCGGTTTCCACCGGCCTAAAAGAAAAATCGAACCTAAGGACCGAGCCTGTCATGTTCGTTTTGATGCGTTAGCCATGTGAATAGTGAACCGAGCCGGCCACTGAGTCAAGATCAGGTCAAGAGTTTGGCATGACCTCTCTTTACCTTGCTTGCGCAAGGGATCCGTGACGTTAGGCGTTGGCTGGGTCATATTGTCATGGCTGACGTACCAAAGGCGTGATGACATGGTGTCATGTGAACATGGATGTATATCCGGGACGGAACATCGTCTGGGTGTAGCTTCGGAAATCAAGATCAGGTCAAGATTTTAGCATGACCTTTCATCGCTTTGCTTGCGCAAGGGATCTTGAGTTCGAGCCTTGACTCGAGAAAAATGGCCGGCATGGTATATGTATCCAGCCGTATGACACTGGACCGGGTAAAACCAACCGAGTCCGGGACAGAGTGTGACTCAAGACTCAAACGTGCGTGGTTGACGCTTGGCTAGGATGGGATGTTTGGAATGATCCCGTGCGCATCCGAGAGGCCTAGGAAGACCAAACGGACTGCAACTGAGACCACTCCGGGTTAAGGGTTGTAGTGTGCGGTGTAACCGAGGCAGCAGTGCGAGTAGTGTGCGGTGTAACCGAGGCAGCAGTGTGCGTAGTGTGCGGTGTAACCGAGGCAGCAGTGCGAGTAGTGTGCGGTCTCTAAAATTCCTTTTCTGAGTAAAACAGAAGTTTTTTCGAAGAATTTTAAATGTATGCACAGATGTATATTGATGCATTTTTTTTATTATTTTTTTTTGTAAAATAAAAAGTAAAGCACGTGCACACACACACAACAGTTAAAGAAAGGGGTAAAATGAAAGTTTGACCCACATCATTGTTTTTAAAAATCTCGCATTCGTGTCGCTGTTCGGGAATGTTTGCCCGGATCCGAGAGGCAGCGCGTTCGCGCCCCGGCATCTGGCTTTATTCCGCTTTAGCGTTAGTTGGAGGTGTCTCGCTGCGTTTTGCTTTGTAGAGTCGCCACGCCGTTTTTATTATTAAGCCCAAAACATTGAAAAAGGGCATCAGTTTAAAAATAATAATAAACTGTTTTTGTGTGATGAGATTTTGAGTTCGAAGGTCAGATGACTCCTCGGGAAGAGAATATTAGAATCTTAGAGCTCACCCGAGTCGCCTTGTAAAGACGAGTCTTTCGGATACCCCTAATATTCTTTAAATGTTGTGTGTGTGTGTGTGTGTGCTTTTAAAAATGCATGCTGTGTCGGATGTCTACATTGTACACTGCGTATTGAAATGTGTTGAAATAGTAATGGAAGGAAGCCTTACCAATGTTGGTTCGTGTCTGTCTTCCGCTGGGGAATAATGTTTGAGGATGGAATGATGTTCCGGCACGGACCGGGATTGCTTCGGGAGGGGCCGGTTGTCTGCGGACAGAGTTTCGGCGTGAGTTGATGTTGCAGGCTGCGTTTGGGCAGAGGTTCGGCGTGCGTTGAGATCGCAGGGATTACTCGGGCAGAGTTTCGGCGTGCGTTGGGATGGCAGGAGTCACTCGGGCAGAGTTTCGGCGTGGTTTGGGATCGCCGGTTTGACTCGGAAAGAGCCGGACGCCTTGGAAAGACCGAGTGCAAGGCCTCGGAGTACCACGAGGGGCCTCAGAGTACCTCGAGAGTGCCTCGGGGCAGCGCGGGAGCGTCGCGGGAGCGCTCGGGGAGGCTTCGGAGCACCACGAGGGGGCTCGAAAGGCCTCGGAAGGATCCGAAAGGGGCCGAGATTGCCCCGAAGGGTCTTAGAGGGAAGCCTGAAGGCTGGGGGGAGAGGAGAGAAGAGGGAGGTGTGTGAAATGAGGGAGGGGGAGCCCTCTATTTATAGTAGAAGAAAATTGCAAAGAGGTCCGTACGGACCTCCCATGTTATCCAGATTTTTGATTTTCCTCGATTTGAGGGAATATGTGATGATGGTGAATATTCTGAAATTATGATGTCCCCTGTGCAAAGAGGTCCGTACGGACCACCTCAGCATGCAAAGAGGTCCGTACGGACCAACCATGCATGAGGGTAATCATTTTCTCCGAGATTTGAGGGAATATTGTGGACTTTAAGGGGATTCAGTAATTATTAAAACAAAGAGGTCCGTACGGACCACTTATGCTTTTTCAATTTCCTGAAAATTCCCAAAAGGTCCTTTTGTTCCTTTTTATCCCAGAAAGGCTCCTCCCTTGATTTGGTTGAGGGTTTTGAGAGGGTTTTGAGTGTCATAGGTCTTTAAGACTGTGTTTGTGAAGAAATGTGAAGAAATGTTTCCTATGTGCTCGGAAGAGGGTGATCCAGATTGGGGTACCTACAATATTTTGTGTAGGATTGGAGATGTGAAGAAATGTTTCTCTTTTCACGAAATTCCATAACCATTCGGCATTATTTTAGGAAGGAGGAATATTGTGTTATAAGAGAATTGTTATTCGCGCCCGCATAATTACTTAATACCCATGCATTATTTAGTTTACCTATAAAAACTAAGACTATACCATCATTATTACTATTCAACCCTTCTAAACCCCTCAATAAACCCCCACATAAACTATCAAAATACACACACACTCACTTAATTTTGTCACTTCACTATTACGTTTTTTGATTTCTTTGTATAGTTTTTGACTTTATTTTAACCGTGTTTGCAGTGAGTCTGAAAACTGAATTTTTTCTCAAATAATCATTTTTTACTTTTTTATTTACCAAAATGACTTACTGTTTAAACTATTGCCCAGAATGTCCATTTTTTTGAAACTTGCTACACCGTGTAGCGAGTTTGACTAGGGTTTGTCAAAACTCGCTACACCGTGTAGCGAGTATAGGATAATTAAGTTTGACCGTTTAGGAATTAATTAGGGCATTTAATTAACTTAAACTCGCTACACCGTGTAGCGAGTTTAATTTGGTTTGCCCAAACTCGCTACACAGTGTAGCGAGTTTAAGTTAATTAAATACCACCCCTCAGCTTTCCAAATTCATTTATCTTCTTCCTCTCCTTCCTCGTTCATTCATTCTCTCTCTCGTATCCTCCTAGCAACCCTCACTCAATCTTCTCAATCGAAATTCTATTAAACAGAAAAAATGGATCCTAACAAGCAGCGTTTTTTTTTTTCGCGGTGAAGGCTCCTCTTCATCGCGTGTTATTCCTGGTCCCGCCGGTGACGTACAATCTGCCATGCGTCGGAGAAATTACGACCGTGAGAACTTCTCTTCACAACAAACACCGATCGCAACCCAGGAATATATACGGAGAGCGATTGAAGATCCAGTAAAGGATGAAGCTTTCCAAGACAGTCCTTGGCTCTCTGCAATAGAATTTTTGACTGAAGAGGGTACATATTATCCGTTAAACTCTATCAAGAAGAAATGTCATACTATTGACAGAGTGGATCATGTATAATATCAAGATTAATTATAGTTAAATGTGTGTAAATTAACATTGATTTTTTCGATTTTCGTATGTTCTATTAGGTGCAACTCCGGGCTAGTGTCGCACTGTGGGGGGACAACCTGCCTCAGGCCAAACTGCCTCATAACGCGATCAGGCAGATGCCACTCGACCCTCTCAAAGCATATGAGAGGGACCTTCGCCAACCATATGTCCTCACCCTGAGCGCAGTAGGGCGGAGCGTATCTCCCCTCATAAGGCTGCCACAGCACGTGAGCCTCGTTTAGCCGGGCCAGCTGATCCCGATAGCCTCGCAGGCTATGTGCAGTAACCTCTCTCAGATCCAGCGATGCCTGGTTCCAGCTAAAATTTCAAAAACGGAATAATTATAAGATTTAGTTAAAAAAAAACATTAACGACGAGAAAATAACGTATGATATATGTATACCTGCATCCGAGGGGCATGAGCAAGAAGTTCTGCTCTCTGAATCGATAACGGATCTGCGGCCTCACACATCTCAACCGCTCCCAAGCCCAAATCTATATCAAATAAATGTATACTAAATACTATAAACAATGCCGCTAATTTGAAATAAAACTTAAAAACAACAACAAAATGAAAATTAAAATGAGATAAACATACCTGTAGAACGTTGAGAAATCTGCCGCACTGTCTCGTCTGAGGGTCAGTCGCACTACACAACTCTCGATATAGGAAAGCGAGCGCAGCACTCCCCCAACTGTACTGACTGACCCTAGAAACATCCCTAAGTAGAGGGAGATAACATAGCTTAACCTTGTTATTCGTACGATCAGGCATGATCGTAGAACCCAAGGCAAGCAAGATATAGCCCGTACATACTGATCCACAATCTCTGGAGCAGTATCATCAGCGAGGTCACTAAAGTGTGGGAAACGGAAGGTAATCCACCTGAGCTTCAGACTGCTCCCATCTATATCTTCGTCACCAGGGACAGCCCCTAAAGACTCCCCGACAGCCCCCGCCTATATGTCTTGGAAACCCATCATCAGTAATAGCATCCCCATCAATCGGCAACCCGCAAAGCATGCCGATATCCTCTAGGGTGATCGTCATCTCACCAACCGGGAGATGGAATGTATGGGTCTCCGGACGCCATCTCTCGATCAGAGCCTCCAGCAATGCAAAATCATACTGTACCCTCCCTATATAGTGTACTCAGCTAAATCCGCACTCCGCCAGTCTCAACAATATCACAGGAGCTAATTCGCCTGGCAAGGCGGCACCATGACGAAAATGGAGGGGACTAGAAACCTCCCACCCGGCCCAAATATACCTAGCCCTATGCTCCGCATGCCGGGTCAGAACAGAGGCATCGTTAGGCCCGGGATCAATGAAAGCTTCCATCTATTTATTTCAATATCAAGGTTGGTTATTGTTCTACGAGGCAAGAAAATAAATAAGAGAATACAAAAGTGTAATTACTAGTACGTGGCATTGTAATCCAAAGTTATCCCACACTTTCAAGAAGTGCCTGTGGGAAAGGTCTTGATTTCCAGCCTATATACTAAGTAATACTTCAAAAGTAATCCTCATGCGGTTTTGAAAAATAGGATGCAATTTTTTTAAAAAAAAAAGTTTGAACAATAAATCATATTTTAAGGGTTTGGGGTATAAGTATATGTGATTTGGGATGTTGTTATAGGTATATTAATATTTCTTAGAAGTTTAATTTATTTTGTTGTTTTTAGTATTCACACTAATTATAAAATTGTTAATATTATAATTGTGTATTATTTTAACAAGTATTATTAATTAAGTCTTTTTTTCAGTAATTAATAATCATTATTATTACATTTTTATTACTTAAAAGTCATTTTATATAAGGACGGACAAAAAAAAAATCATTCTACATAAGAAAATTAATTAATAATTTTCTATAAAAAATTTGTTAATTAGTGAATCATTTTTTAGACGAAGGAAGGTATATAAATCCTAAATTGCAAGTAAACTAATAATTAGTTCTACCATTTTTTTAGACGGAGGAAGGTATATAAGCTATAAAATTTGTTAATTAGTGAATCATTTTTTAGACGGAGGAAGGTATATAAATCCTAAATTGCAAGTAAACTAATAATTAGTTCTACCATTTTTTAGACGGAGGAAGGTATATAAACTATAAAATTTGTTAATTAGTGAATCATTTTTGAGACGGAGGAAGGTATATAAATCCTAAATTGATAGTAAACTAATAATTAGTTCTACCATTTTTTAGACGGAGGAAGGTATATAAGCTATAAAATTTGTTAATTAGTGAATCATTTTTGAGACGGAGAAAGGTATATAAATCCTAAAAGATATTAACAGTCAAAATTCCCACAATTCCAAATATTTCAATAATCATCTCTTCATTCATCAGCAAAACAATTGACCACATAAAAAGATTTAAAAAAAACTGAACCAAGGGTACAAGAAATAATGCAACAAAATTCAAGGGTTTCTCTCTACACACATAAAACCCATTACACACCCAGTAAAATTCAACATATTTCCACCATTTTCAACATTTTAACGGTCATAATTCATCAAAATGTAAGTAAATAAATAATATTAACAGTCATAATTCAACATATTCAAGGGTTTAGAATGTCATCAAAATGCAATTAGAACAACATAGAAAAATAAAAAAAAATCCTAAATTGTAAGTGATAAATAATAAAATCAAAGTTAAAAGTTAATACAATACAGAAATTTAAAGAATTTAAACTTACAATTTAAAAAAAGATTGAATTTCCTTGGTAAAATCCTTGGTTGGTTGGGTGTTCTTCTCTTCTTCTCCCGGCTGCTTACTGATGAAGAAGATGAAGGCGTATTTTTTTTTTTTTCCTTTCAATTTGAAGACGTAAACTGGTAGGGGAAGGAAAAGGTTTTAAATAACTCGCTACACCGTGTAGCGAGTTTGCCTAGGGTTGGACCAAACTCGCTACACGGTGTAGCGAGTTTAAGTTAATTAAATGCCCTAATTATTTCTAAACGATCAAACTTAATTACACTGTACTCGCTACACCGTGTAGCGAGTTTTGACAAACCCTAGTCAAACTCGCTACACGATGTAGCGAGTTTCAAAAAAATGGACATTATGGGCAATAGTTTGAACAGTAAGTCATTTTGATAAATAAAAAAGTAAAAAGTGATTATTTGAGAAAAAATTCCTGAAAACTATTCCGATTTAATTTCAGTAAATGAATTAGAACTATGAATAATCATGTAAAACACTTTTATTCAGATGAGAAAATAACTCACTTGAAGCACAACAAAAAACAAAAACAAAACAAAAAAGGTGACAAAATTTTCTTATTCACCAGTATTTTTCATGAATTTCTCCTAGAATGTACTCTAGGAAACAAAATCTTCTCCTTCGCCATTCGGGAGTGATGGAGGAAAACTCCCTCTTGTAATAAAAATATCGAGCAAGTGTACTCACTACCGGTATAGCAGTATGCAATTGCAGGGGTCGAATCCACAGAGACTCGTTGGTAAACAAGTAAAGTAAAAGCAGTAAATTGAGTAACCACAGTTTATAGATTGATTTAGAACTAAGAGCATAAAATAAATAACAAAAACTAACTAAACGAGAAAATAGATTATGAGCAGAGATTCTTAAATTGGATTTCACTTCACTATCATTTTATGCAAAATTTCACTTATAAAACATTAACTCAACTTCTAGGGTTCATTCACTTTAGCTAGGATCGACACGGTTAGGTGGACGGATTACAATCCTAAATACTCTTTTTAATATTGTGACTTCTATTACGGTACCACAATATGCCAAGAATACATTAAGCACGAAAGAATAAAAGAACCTAATATTGATCCGCTTCTATTACGGCACAGACCAAATTATTCAATCAATAGTGGTCAATGTATAAACCGCCCAAATTAATGGCTCAATAAATACCCAATTATTCAAAGATGAGTTCGTATCTTAACATACGTCTCGAATCCAAGAACAAGAAATTAAAATCTATTGTTGAACTAGAAGGAATTAAATAGAAAAAATTAAAATACTATTGCATAGAAATCCGGTAAAGATCCAACCAATCTACAAATCTAAGAATTTAGCTACTCATAATTTACAATGATAAAACCTGAAATTCGAAATAATTCTCCTCTTCAATGGAATTGTTGAAGAACAAAAAATACTCCAAAAACTATGATATATGATCTGTTAATTCCCTTCTTCAATGCCGTGGCTGCTGATGAATAAATAGGGAGAATAGGGCAAACACTAGGTCCAAAAACTGAGAAAAGACTAGAATGCCCTTGTTTAAACTGTGCAAATTGTTGCTGAAACGGCCAAGCGCGGCCGCCCTCGAATTCTAGCGCGGACGCCCAAGTTGACAGGAAGTTTTGGCCGTGTATTTTCCCTTAAGCGCGGCCGCCCTTACTTGAGAGCGGGCGCCCTTGTAAACCTTGTAAACAGAACGTTGCTCGGCCCAATCCTCTCTAGCTTGGCCCCAATTTGCTCACCCTTGGCCCCAAATGACCCATGAATGCCTTGGGCAATGGCCGGCCAACCTCTCGGCCATTCTACAGCCGTGGCCTAGTTTGTAATATTTAGTATTCGTTTCGTCTCGCGATCTTCTCGTCGCACTTTGGCCACTATAATGACTTCTTTTGCACTTCGCTCTTTAAGACTTTATTTTTCATTTAATCCCACGAATTTTTATAAATTAAATTCGTCCAAAAATTCCATATTTCCAGTTTAGTCCCTGGATTTTCCAATAATTCCAATTTAGTCCAAAAGCTTCCAAATGTCAGTTTTTGTCCCAGATTTCAGCATTGTTGCACTTCAGCCCCTGAACTATCAAAACACTAACAAACCATATCAAATATACATAAAACTCGGGAATCAAACACAAAGAAAGCCTAAAAGTGCATCATTTGGATGGGTAAATACACATCCATCAGGGAGTTTGACAATAGCAACCCCCAACTTTGTCCGTTCCAATCTTGGATTGCATCGCCAAACTCAAGCCCATTATTCGAAACTACATCGTTCCAAGGTTTGCATACGAGATTTTTTTTTTTTACCGATGATGGAGTAGAAGGGGTTGTAAATAAAGTAAATTTTTAGGGTTTAATGGGAGTGAAAATTTAATGAATTTTGCGGGTGTATTTAGTAGATAGGTAAGTAATATCGAAGAAATCCAATTGCAGGTGATAGATTCATTTCAATTAATGACATTTTTTTGAAAATTGCATGAGGGTATTAAGTAATTGTGCGGGGCGAATAACAATTCTCGTGTTATAATAAAAAGAATGTGCATTATTTATAAAGTGTCTCCATATTTTGTAAATTGAGTTAGAATTATGTTAATAAATGCAGAGAAAGACTAGTTGACTTTGTAGCCAATAGTCAAGTCGATGATAAGATGCATTTGTGGAAGGAATTTAAAGGGGATGATAAGCCATCCCTTGATTTGATCCCTTCCTTACTCCCCTGAAACTAAGTTAATCCATCACCAGCTTGGCCAATTAGCTGAAGTCCAATTTGCTTCACATTTCCAACTTCATTATGCGTCAACAAGACAACTGGTCTTCCGTCCAAGTTGGGTAAGGGTTAAGGGGGGGCCACCCTTTCTCAATTCCAGCCACAAAAGTCTCTCCTCTACAAGTCAACAAGTCAATGGGTCTTCCCCTGCATTAAATCATTACTTAATTCGATTTCGCTTCACATTTCCAAATTCATACATCCCTAAGCTAGACACGACAACCCCTCTTTATTTGTTTTGGCCATCAAAACGCCTTCATGTTTACCTGTTGTAATGATGCTGATGCTCCCTCTTCTTCTTCTGATTCAAGGACTCAGTAGCGACTGCATAGACAGGGAAAGAGAAGCTCTTTTAGAGATGAAGAAGAGCTTTATTGACAAATCAGATTGCTTGTCTTCTTGGTCCGGAATAAACTGCTGTGAATGGAGGGGAGTGGAATGCGACGGAATTGGCCATGTTATCAAGCTTACGCTTTCGAGTCCTCAACTGAATGCTTATGGCCGTTGTTATATTAATGATATCCCCGATGAAAGTTTTACTGACGGAGGTTGGTTAGGAGGCGAAATAAATCCGTCTCTGCTCAAACTCGAGTATCTGGAACAGTTGGACTTGCATGGTAACATGCTTTCAGGAATCATTCCCAGTAATATAGGTTCGTTAAATCACCTGACACAAATCTACCTCTTTGAAAATAACTTCACTGGCCCAATCCCCACAAGCATCGGACTACTTTCAAACCTTGAAATTCTATTTGTCTCCCAAAATCACTTAACCGGCCCAATCCCCACAATCATTGGACTACTTTCAAAGCTCCAATGACTATTTGTCTCCAATAATTCATTGACAGGTACTGTTTCTGAACTTCATTTCGCCAAACATGCAAGCCTATTGGTTTTGTACATGGATTCCAACAAGTTAACAATGAATGTTAGCCACCAATGGAATCCTCCTTTCCAACTTTCCGATTTAAACATTCAATCTTGCAAAGTTGGATCAAAATTTCCATCTTGGCTTCAAACGCAGACAAGGCTCAACGCGTTGAACCTTTCTAGCACGGGCATCTCGGATACTATGCCAGGTTGGTTCGAGGGAATTCTTTCAACTATTGATACCTTGGATCTGTCAAAAAATGAGATCAGAGGAAAACTGCCTGAAATCTGAAATCCAAAATCTTTTGTGAATCTAAATTCCAATAAATTTGAACGCCTATTTAAACAGTTTCCTCCAAATGTTTCTTTTTTAGATGTGTCCAACAACTTACTTTCTGGACAGTTTCCTCCAAAATGGGACGGTCCTATTTTCAAAGATGGAAATCTAAAATCATTCATTTTCGTGAACAACAATTTGAGTGGTCCCATTCCTGACTGTTTGTGCAGCCTTGAACTCAATTTTGTTGATCTCTCCTCAAATCAACTTTCAGGACAACTCAATTCCTGCTTCGGTAGTATAGAAGCATTAGGGGTGCTAGATCTGTCCCACAACAATCTTCACGGCCAAATCCCTAGTGACTTTGGTTATGCAAGTGGAGGGTATCCACTCTTCTCTTTGCATTTGAGCCATAACATATTTCATGGGAAACTACCTTCGACTCTGCAGAACTTCAATAACCTAACGACCCTTGATTTATATAATAACGCTTTCACAGGCTTTCTACCACAGTGGCTTCCAAAGCTAACCCATTTGAAGATTCTCAGTTTTCAGTTAAATAACTTTTATGGTGAGATTCCTGAAACGCTCTGCAAGCTCAAGCATCTTCAACTGTTGCACCTTGGACAAAACAACATATCCGGAACAATTCCCCCTTGTTTCAGTAATTTCACAGCCATGACTACCAATAATAGCCTTCGCGATCCATTACTCAACCCCGACCTATATCACTTTGTTAGCAGCTATTTTCACGAAAATCTTGAGGTTGCGGTTCGAGGATTAAACCGGCGGTACACCTCAAGCCTACCATTCCTCGTTTATATGGACCTTTCTAGCAACAACATAGTTGGAAATATTCCACCTGAAATGATGAACCTTTTGGGGTTAAAGAACTTGAATATATCTTGTAATCGTCTGGAAGGAAATATTCCCATGAGGATAAGCAATTTGAAAAATCTAGAAAGTCTTGATTTATCTCGAAATAAACTCAGTGGTGTGATTCCCTCGAACTTGTCTGGTCTAACCTTTTTAAGCCACTTGAACTTGTCCTTCAACAATTTATCAGGTAGAATCCCAACAGGAAATCAACTCCAGACCCTCGAAGACCCCTCCATCTATATTGGAAATAATCAACTCTGTGGTAAACCACTTGAGCAGAAATGTCCCGGCGATGTAAACGAATCATCTGAGCATACCCGTGTACATTCACATAAAGTCGAAGACGATGATTCTTTTCGAATGTGGTTTTATGCTGGCATTGGACCGGGCTTCGTAGTTGGGTTTGTGGGATTCTGCAGCGTTTTATATTTCAAAAATTCTTGGAGGCATGCATTCTTTCTTTTCTTTGAAAATGGATGGAATTGGTTGTATGTACAGATTGCAGTAAAGACTTCATTATTGCAGAAAAAATTCCAGAAATGCCAAACTGGTACGCCTCTTCTTTTGCTTTATGTCAACTCAATCATTTATAGACTGGATGAATTTATATGATTATAGAAATATGAAAAAGTATGAACAAACCGATTTAACATTTGTAATTGTTGGGCAAAGGAACACAAACAACGCAGCGGAAAATCTTTGCCCCTGTTTGAACAACAAAGAGAGCAACTAAATGATATAAAAAAACAAATAACTAATGCAACAACTAGGAGGGAAACCCAACAGTAATCACATCCTTTGTTGCTTTAAATGTATGCAGTTGGCTGAATATTGTAGGAACCGACTGGAAAGCTGCACAAGGCGTTGTTTGTTGACTGCAGGGAAGTTCATCGTACTTTACAAGTTTTTCCCCAAAATCGCCACCATCATATTGTTGTCTTTATTTTAGTTTCTGTGTTTTGTGTAATATTCTTGTCTTGTTCTACCGAATTTGCAGCAGCAGCCCCCTCACCTCCCCACCCATTCCTCCTCAAAAACTACCTGGATGATTGTTGGCTCAGAGGTTTGAATTTAATATATCAATATATGTAAGAATAAGTACTCTCTAGAGAAAGTATTTTAGGAGTTTAGGTAATGTGAAATTTTTGATTTATGGGGAAGTATGGGTTTTATGTGGGAATAAATAAGAATATTGCATGAAGAATACTTTACCACAAACATCAAACCATGTACAGTCCGTACTCTCTAGAGAGAGTATTTTAGGAGTTTAGGTAATGTGAAATTATTGATTTATGGGGAAGTATGGGTTTTATGTGAGAATAAATAAGAATATTGCATGAAGAATACTTTACCACAAACATCAAACCATGTCCAGTCCAACACCGAGGAAAGTACTTATTCTTACATATATTGATATATTAAATTCAAACCTCTGAGCCAACAATCATCCAGGTAGTTTTTGAGGAGGAATGGGTGGGAAGGTGAGGGGGCTGCTGCTGCAAATTCGGTAGAACAAGACAAGAATATTACACAAAACATAGAAACAAAAATAAAGAAAACAATATGATGGTGGCGATTTTGGGGAAAAACTTGTAAAGTACGATGAACTTCCCTGCAGTCAACAAACAACGCCTTGTGCAGCTTTCTAGTCGGTTCCTACATTGTTCAGCCAACTGTATACATTTAAAGCAACAAAGGATGTGATTACTGTTGGGTTTCCCTCCTAGTTGCTGCATTAGTTATTTGTTTTTTTTATATCATTTAGTTGCTCTATTTGTTGTTCAAACAGGGGCAAAGATTTTCCGCTGCGATGTTTGTGTTCCTTTGCCCAACAATTACAAATGTTAAATCGGTTTGTTCATACTTTTTCATATTTTTATAATCATATAAATTCATCCATTCTATAAATGGTTGAGTTGACATAAAGCAGAAGAAGAGGCGTACCAGTTTGGCATTTCTGGAATTTTTTCTACAATAATGAACTCTTTACTGCAATCTGTACATACAACCAATTCCATCCATTTTCAAAGAACAGAAAGAATGCATGCCTCCAAGAATTTTTGAAATATAAAACGCTGCAGAATCCCACAAACCCAACTACGAAGCCTGGTCCAATGCCAGCATAAAACCACATTCGAAAAGAAACATCGTCTTTGACTTTATGTGAATGTACACGGGTATACTCAGATGATTCGTTTACATCGTCGGGGCATTTCTGCTCAAGTGGTTTACCACAGAGTTGATTATTTCCAATATAGAAGGAGGGGTCTTCGAGGGTCTGGAGTTGATTTCCTGTTGGGATTCTACCTGATAAATTGTTGAAGGACAAGTTCAAGTGGCTTAAAAAGGTTAGACCAGACAAGCTCGAGGGAATCACACCACTGAGTTTATTTCGAGATAAATCAAGACTTTCTAGATTTTTCAAATTGCTTATACTCATGGGAATATTTCCTTCCAGACGATTACAAGATATATTCAAGTTCTTTAACCCCAAAAGGTTCATCAACTCAGGTGGAATATTTCTAACTATGTTGTTGCTAGAAAGGTCCATAGAAACGAGGAATGGTAGGCTTGAGGTGTACCGCCGGTTTAATCCTCGAACCGCAACCTCAAGATTTTCGTGAAAATAGCTGCTAACAAAGTGATATAGGTCGGGGTTGAGTAATGGATCGCGAAGGCTATCATTGGTAGTCATGGCTGTGAAATTACTGAAACTAGGGGGAATTGTTCCGGATATGTTGTTTTGTCCAAGGTGCAACAGTTGAAGATGCTTGAGCTTGCAGAGCGTTTCAGGAATCTCACCATAAAAGTTATTTAACTGAAAACTGAGAATCTTCAAATGGGTTAGCTTTGGAAGCCACTGTGGTAGAAAGCATGTGAAAGCGTTATTATATAAATCAAGGGTCGTTAGGTTATTGAAGTTCTGTAGAGTCAAAGGTAGTTTCCCATGAAATCTGTTATGGCTCAAATGCGAAGAGAAGAGTGGATACCCTCCACTTGCATAACCAAAGTCACTAGGGATTTGGCCATGAAGATTGCTGTGGGACAGATCTAGCACCCCTAATGCTCTATACTACCGAAGCAGGAATTGAGTTGTCCTGAAAGTTGATTTGAGGAGAGATCAACGAAATTGAGTTCAAGGCTGCACAAACAGTCAGGAATGGGACCACTCAAATTGTTGTTCACGAAAATGAATGATTTTAGATTTCCATCTTTGAAAATAGGACCGTCCCATTTTGGAGGAAACTGTCCAGAAAGTAAGTTGTTGGACACATCTAAAAAAGCAACATTTGGAGGAAACTGTTTAAATAGGCGTTCAAATTTATTGGAATTTAGATTCACAAAAGATTTTGGATTTCGGATTTCAGGCAGTTTTCCTCTGATCTCGTTTTTTGACAGATCCAAGGTATCAATAGTTGAAAGAATTCCCTCGAACCAACCTGGCATAGTATCCGAGATGCCCGTGCTAGAAAGGTTCAACACGTTGAGCCTTGTCTGCGTTTGAAGCCAAGATGGAAATTTTGATCCAACTTTGCAAGATTGAATGTTTAAATCGGAAAGTTGGAAAGGAGGATTCCATTGGTGGCTAACATTCATTGTTAACTTGTTGGAATCCATGTACAAAACCAATAGGCTTGCATGTTTGGCAAAATGAAGTTCAGAAACAGTACCTGTCAATGAATTATTGGAGACAAATAGCCATTGGAGCTTTGAAAGTAGTCCAATGCTTGTGGGGATTGGGCCGGTTAAGTGATTTTGGGAGACAAATAGAATTTCAAGGTTTGAAAGTAGTCCGATGCTTGTGGGGATTGGGCCAGTGAAGTTATTTTCAAAGAGGTAGATTTGTGTCAGGTGATTTAACGAACCTATATTACTGGGAATGATTCCTGAAAGCATGTTACCATGCAAGTCCAACTGTTCCAGATACTCGAGTTTGAGCAGAGACGGATTTATTTCGCCTCCTAGCCAACCTCAGTCAGTAAAAATTTCAACGGGGATATCATTAATATAACAACGGACATAAGCATTCAGTTGAGGACTCGAAAGCGTAAGCTTGATAACATGGCCAATTCCGTCGCATTCCACTCCCCTCCATTCACAGCAGTTTACTCCGGACCAAGAAGACAAGCAATCTGATTTGTCAATAAAGCTCTTCTTCATCTCTAAAAGAGCTTCTCTTTCCCTGTCTATGCAGTCGCTACTGAGTTCTTGAATCAGAAGAAGAAGAGGGAGCATCAGCATCATTACAACAGGTAAACATGAAGGCGTTTTGATGGCCAAAACAAATAAAGAGGGGTTGTCGTGTCTAGCTTAGGGATGTATGAATTTGAAAATGTGAAGTGAAATCGAATTAAGTAATGATTTAATGCAGGGGAAGACCCATTGACTTGTTGACTTGTAGAGGAGAGACTTTTGTGGCTGGAATTGAGAAAGGGTGGCCCCCCCTTAACCCTTACTCAACTTGGACGGAAGACCAGTTGTCTTGTTGACGCATAATGAAGTTGGAAATGTGAAGCAAATTGGACTTCAGCTAATTGGCCAAGCTGGTGATGGATTAACTTAGTTTCAGGGGAGTAAGGAAGGGATCAAATCAAGGGATGGCTTATCATCCCCTTTAAATTCCTTCCACAAATGCATCTTATCATCGACTTGACTATTGGCTACAAAGTCAACTAGTCTTTCTCTGCAATTATTAACATAATTCTAACTCAATTTACAAAATATGTAGACACTTTATAAATAATGCACATTCTTTTTATTATAACACGAGAATTGTTATTCGCCCCGCACAATTACTTAATACCCTCATGCAATTTTCAAAAAAAATGTCATTAATTGAAATGAATCTATCACCTGCAATTGGATTTCTTCGATATTACTTACCTATCTACTAAATACACCCGCAAAATTCATTAAATTTTCACTCCCATTAAACCCTAAAAATTTACTTTATTTACAACCCCTTCTACTCCATCATCGGTAAAAAAAAAAATCTCGAATGCTGATGGAGAAAAATTCCTCTAGTAATAAAAACCGAGCAAGTGTACTCACTACCGGTGTAGCAGTATGCACGAGCAGGGGTCGAACCACAGAGACTCGTTGGTAAACAAGAGCAGTTAAAGCAATGAATAAAGTAACCACAAACTAAAGCTTTTGCATACATACACAACATCGGGTTGCGCACATTCCCTTATTTCTGGGGCCTCTTCTAATTTCCAACTTTTGACACAATGGAGGGGCAAGAATTTTTTTTTTTTTTTTTTTTTTTTCAATTGAAAGAACATATATACAAACACATACTTTTTTTTTTCTATGCCCCTCTTCATTGTATTTCACACCCCATTTTGCATTTTGACCCCAAATTGCGCATTTAATTTCACTCACCCCAAATTCACCCCAAATTCCCATTCATTCCCTAGTTCACTTCCCGAAAGGTAAGACATCCAAAAACTATGTGAAACGGGTAGGAAAAAGGTAACAAATGATAGCGAATGGCGGTCTAAGTTTCCATTCTTTTCTATTAAAGCTCAACAAGGGTTCTGGCGGAAACTATTATTTACTGGGGTAGAAAGCTGAAGGCACACAAAAGGGTTGAAAGAATAAGCCATATGTATCAACATAGCCTAATGACGTGTTATTGACAATCATGCGAACCATGTTCTAGGGACCCCGAGAATGCACAAGTGATCCCATAAAGGGCACCTAGAGTGACAACAATGATCAATGATAAATGGAAGTGAGAGGTGGTGCAATCGTGGTTTATTGTTTCAATGTAACCCTAGTTCTCAAATCCCAAATAGCATAATGACTAACAAATAACACTCAATCATCACAGACGCAGGCCAACATATCCCAAAATAAAGAGAACAATTTTTTATTTTTTTTTAAATTTCTACTAAAAACAGCAAAAAAAATCCTAAACTAACATGGTGATCAACAGGATAAAACATAGATACCCCCACCCACAAACTAAAAGGTTGCATTGTCCCCAATGCAAGTAAATATAAAACGTAGGGTAGGGATACCTCAACCGATCACTGTGGCGGATAACCCCATTGGCTAGAAGAGCCTCCTGGGAATTGCTGCTGCGGCCACTGATCTCCTTGGCCGGATGTGCCACTGGGAAAATGCTGCTGAGGCGGGTACTGCGGCGGGTACTGTGGCCATGTATAATCAGTAGGAGGCAACCGACCAAGGATTTGGTCCAACCTACTATCCTGTTGGGCCCGCCATGCTTGGTTCATCTCTATCTCAGCCCGTACTCTGTCATCAGTCACTCTCACCCTATCATCAGTCGCAGCCTGTCTCTGCTCCAGGGTGGTGAATCTCTGATCAAATCTCAGCTCCATCGCCTCCAACTGATGCGACAGATAGTACAAACCCTCAGCTGGGTTTTCTCCGCCTCTTCGACTATATCATCCTCTAGTTCTTCCTCTTCTTCCTCCTCCCGTTCTTCCTCCCCGCTCAACCACATTTACCCCCTTGGGGTGACTCTTATCCCTAATCTTTCTCTCTGTAATGATAGGCTCCAAGCCTATGTCCCCGGGGATATTAGTGAAATTAACTCCATTCAAATTTCATCATCCCGTAATCATTAAAGGGTAATTGTAACTATTCTTCCCCATTTGTTGATATGTCCTGTTGATCTCGTGGGCAATGATTGACCGGTGTCAATGTTTTGCCCGTCAAGATGACGTGCATCAATGCGGCTCGACGCCACCCAACCTCGTAAGGTCGGGAAGATGGGAGCACTCTCTCACGTATAATCTCAGTGAAGATACTTCATCCGTGGGGAAGAAGTTTTGAAGCAATTAATACCCCCTTGTGCCTTTGTCGGGTCAAGGGGAAGACCACCAAATGTTCCGGCAATAAGATGGAGGTTAGCTTTGGGGTTGTTCATCATTTGTTTCTCCGTATGCAAGAAAGAACAGTATCGGGTTGCACATGTGGGGAGGTTGTAATACGCTATAATTCTCGCCGGTATACCCCACCTCTATACCCCGCACATAAGAAGTGTCATGTATCCCTTTTCTAGCAGCCGCATTTGCATAAAATTCGCGAACAAACTCGCGACTCCCCCTTTCAATCGGGGCAACCAATAAGTTCTGCCACCCATACCCCGCTACAATATCATCTAGACCCATATCCGTAATGTCTATCCCCTTTTCTACATTAAAACTTCGGCCGGCATAAGCATTAAAAAATTTCAACGCATCAACACTCACAAATTTATTCTCATCAAACAACGGTTGTGGAACCGGGTTTTCTTTGTTCCCTTCTACGCTTAGGGAGCAGAGGTAGCCATTGTATCAAACAACTAAGCAAGGCAATACAATTAAATTCGAAGATTCTTACCCCTTTCAAAGCTCGCCGAAAATTCGCCGGAGTATGCCGGAATTTCTCGCCGGAATTTGGGAAGAAGGCCGGAAAATCAACCCCTTGCCTTTGTGAACGAATACCCACTTCAACTCGAGCTCTTCCCCCTTTGATTCAACCCGAATGCACTTCTAGAACACCACTCTTCAATTTTTCGAAATTGCCCAAATCCGCCGGAATTAATGGCTCTTGGATGAAGGAATCGGCTTTGGCTTGAGGATATGTGGTGGGTAGGGTGATTTTTGGGGTTAGAAGGGGAGATAATTGAGTTTGGGGAAGGTATTTTTAGAGAGAGAGGGAGAGAGCACGTAATATTTGAGAGAGAAAGGGAGGGAGGCGGCGGTGGTATAATAAAGGGGGAGCGTTGCACTGATTAGGTTTTATTCAATTTGACCGTAATTTCCGTTGGAGCGCGGCCGCTCTCCCAATAAGCGCGTCCGCGCTGGATGGCCGAGAATGATACCCCTTTTTCATTAATTGAAGCGCGGCCGCCCTGCCTTGGAGCGCGCTCGTGCTGGATGGCCGAGACAAGGCAAGTTTTTGATTTTTAATGAGCGCGGCCGCTCTGCCTTGGAGCGCGCCCGCGCAGCCTGGTAGCGAGATTTCATCCGTTTTTCGTCCTTTTTACTGCCTTGAAGTTCACAGCTTCCGTTTTGACCAGTTGTGTGCTATCCTGCACATCACCACAAACACACATACAAGCATAATATCTATTGACAAAACTTAAAAGTAAATATTTTTGGAGGGTGACAACTATTTACACTCCCCTATAAACCCACAAACTCGGAGAGACCCATAACGGGTGACACAAAACTTTTGTTCGACAAAAATATGTCAAACATTTGACCGCACTTTCGCTGCCTACGTCCCCATTAATGTGAGCGGACTACCCACATTAATAGGCTCAGGTCACCGTAGTTCGACACGTTCTATATTAAAGACTCGAAAAACGGTAAATAACAGTCTTTTTTTTTTTTTATGAATACCCCCACCCACAAACTAAGAATTTGCGATGTCCTTTAATCCTCTCTTTTCAGATTCGGACATCGAGTCTGAACCCTCCACCACCGAGGTAGAAGAAGAAAAAGTCGAGATGGCAGAACCACCGGCTCAAACAATGAATGATTACCTGAGACCTAGGGTAGACACTTCTACCTCATGCATAGTGCTGTCCGAAGCAGCAAAAAGAATTTAGAGGTCAAAGGTCAATATTTTGCTATGTTACCTAGTTTTCAGGCTACGCGAGGATGCCTTGACTTTCTTGAAAGAATACATTATGACGGTAGCCCGGCTTTTTATTAAGAGAGGGAGTGACCGAAGTTCAGATTAGACTTAAGTGCATCCCTTACACTTTAAAAGGGGCAATAAAACTTGGTTAATGATGCTTCCATCCCAAAGCATCAAGCACATGGAGAGATGCAAGATATTTTTCTCAGAGGTATTACCCACATCATCTCGATCACTTTTAGGCAGAAATTGATGACTTTCACACAAGATGTGGGGGAACCTCTCCATGAAGCTTGGGAGAGATTTAATATGATGCTCATTCAATGTCCTCAGCATAATTTTTCTTTACCCTCTTTGAATCAAGCTTTCTATGATAGCTTGAATGATTCCACTCGCCTGTGGTGGACAATGCGGCAGAGGCTCTATAGGAGTCAAGACCCCGAGAGACTAAGGCCTTATTTGAAATGTTGAGTGCTAATTCTCAACAAAAGAGTTCTAGGGGAAAACAAGGGGGTATTGGATTTGACTCAAGCACGATAATTTATCCAAGCAAATTGTTGTTTTAAATAGTAAGTTTGACAAGTTGACTGCTCAAGGCACCTCTTCTAGTGCCAATGTGTTAAATGATTTATGTGCTTACCGTGGTTTAAATTCTCATGCTACTAATATGTGCCCAAGTGGTGTGCGCTTTGGTTGTGATCCCGAACAGGTAAATGCTATGTATGGACATCCCCCAAGGCATCCACGTAACATGCCATATGGCAACACTTATAATCCAGGGTGGAGGAATCATCCTAATTTCTCGTGGGGAGGTAATCGTAATCCACAAAATAAACCTCTCCATCCTCCACCTCCACAAGGGCCATTTGAAAGAAGGAAGAAGCCTTGGGAGGAAGCAAGAGAGCGTATGAGAGCCGAACAAAGAACAGCAAAGAAAGAATCATGAAGCCGCTATGAAAAATTGGAGACCCAAATAGGGCAAATGGTCGAAGCCGTTCAAGCATTGCAGGGCACAAGTCGGTGACCTTCCCGAGTCAAGGTCACCAAGCAAAAGCCATTACCACACTCCGAATGGTAAACAGTAGGTAGTGAGGTAATTTCTTCTTCATCTTCTATTCCCCCTCCCGTTGTTGAAATTGTTAATGAGGAAGAAGGTACTAATGAATTGGGGGAAAAATCTAAAGTTGACTCTCCAACCCCCAATCCATATGTACCTACTGCACCGTTTCTGGAAGATTTATGAGGAATAAAATGGATCAACAGATGTCGGAGATGATGGACATGTTCTCTAAAGTGAACATCAATCTCCCTTTGTTGAATGTGATAAAAAATATTCCGGCTTATGCCAAGTTTATCAAAGAAATTAATTCCAAGAAACCAAAGTATGGCAAGGATGAGAAGGCTTTTCTTGGAGAGAATGCTAGTGCAGTGGCACAACACCTCCTCCCACCCAAACAAAAGGACCCCGGAAGTTTTATAATTTCTATCAATATGGGGAACTCGAGTAAGGTGAAGGCGATGTTGGACCTAGGCGCTAGTATTAATTTGTTACCCCATTATATGTATCTTGATATGGGTTTGCTCGAATTGAAACCTACATCCATGGCTCTCCAACTAGCGGATCGATCTATTAAAAGACCGTTGGGGATTGTGGAAGATGTTTTGGTTCAGATGAACTCATTGATCATACCTGTGGATTTTGTTGTGCTTGAGATGCCTAATAGTGAGTGTAGTCGTCGTGATTCCCCAATTCTACTTGGGCGTCCATTCATGGCGACAACAAACACTATTATTAATGTTGGCAATGGAACTCTTTCCATGATCGTGGCCAACGAAACTATTGAAATTTCTGTGCATGATATTATGAAAAATCCAATGGACAATGGGAATTCTTGTAACTTTGTGGAGAGAGTAGATGATTGTGTGCATGAATATTTGTGGCATGATAGAGCATGTGATGAACTTGAGATGTTGTTGAATGGCAGTGGGAAAACTAGGGATAATGCGGGTTCCGAAGTAATGGCCATTGAAAATAAGGACAAGGAACATTATTCTGTTAATGGCCCGTCTCACTCCCTAGGCTACTTCAATGAGAAGTATGCGCCATCGCCTGTGGTTCCACCGGTTCTTGAGTTAAAACCCCTCCCCTCTAATTTAAAAATATGCTTTTCTAGGGAGGGCGAGACTTTACCCGTGATAGTTGCCTCGAGACTTGACCCTAGAACAAGAGGCCAAATTAATTGCCGTGCTTTGTGAGCACAAATCGGCTATAGGGTGGCCTTTGGCGGATATTAAAGGTATTAGCCCCTCAATGTGTATGCATAAAATTAATCTTGTAGAGGGGGCTAAACCTTCGAGGGAGAGACAACGGAGATTGAACCCTCACATGGAGGAAGCAGTGAGGAAAGAGGTCCCGAAATTATTAGATGCGGGAATTATATTCCCAATTGCGGACAGTGAGTGGGTGAGCCCGGTTCAAGTGGTTCCCAAGAGGTCGGGCATTACTGTTGTGAAAAATGATAAAAACGAGGATGTGCCCACTAGAGAGGACCGGGTATAGGATGTGTATAGATTTGAGAAAGCTGAATGCCGCCACCAAAAAGGATCACTTTCCTTTGCCTTTCATTGACCAAATCCTAGAGAGGTTGGCGGGTCATGCTTATTACTGCTTTCTTGATGGGTTCTCGGGATATAATCAAATCACAATTGCACCCGAGGACCAATCAAAGACCACTTTCACATGTCCCTTTGGTACTTTTGCTTATAGGAGGATGCCCTTTGGGCTTTGCAATGCACCCGCTACTTTTCA
This sequence comes from Adenophora triphylla var. japonica, assembly GCA_022495995.1. NCBI lineage: Eukaryota > Viridiplantae > Streptophyta > Magnoliopsida > Asterales > Campanulaceae > Adenophora > Adenophora triphylla. The sequence continues at coordinate 156,149 of JAFEMH010003729.1, forward strand.
AAGGTGCATGACCTCCATCTTCTCGGACATGATAGAGAAGTGTGTAGAGGTGTTTATGGATGATTTTTTTGTGGTTGGAGAGAGCTTTGAGGGGTGTCTTGATAATTTGACTATGGTCTTGAGGAGATGTTGCGAGACCAATTTGACACTTAGTTGGGAGAAGTGTCACTTTCTTGTTAGGCAGGGGATTGTCTTGGGCCACATAGTGTCTAGTAGGGGGATTGAGGTCGATAAAGCTAAGATAGAAGTGATTTCTAAGCTACCTCCCCCGGTCTCAGTTAAGGGTGTTCGAAGTTTCTTAGGCTATGCGGGTTTTTATCGGCGATTTATTAAGAATTTTTCACAAATTTGTAAGCCGTTAAGTAACTTGCTAGCTAAAGATACCGAGTTCATCTTTGACCAAGACTGTTTAGATGCTTTCACTTTATTAAAAGAAAAACTTACTTGCACTCCCATTCTTTCTAGCCCTGATTGGTCTCACCCTTTTGAGATCATGTGTGATGCATTTGATTTTGCTATTGGGGCTGTTTTAGGCCAAAAGATAGATAAATTACCGCATGTAATCCATTATGCAAGTAGAACTCTTAATGATGCACAGCTTAATTATACCACTACTGAAAAAGAATTTTTAGTCCATTGTGTTTGCACTTGAGAAGTTCCGTTCATATTTGCTTGGGTCGAAGGTAATAATCTATTCTGATCATGCAGCTTTAAAATATTTGTTGAATAAAAAGGATGCAAAACCTAGACTGCTTAGGTGGATGCTTTTGTTGCAAGAATTTGATTTGGAAATAAGGGACAAAAAGGGATCCGAGAATGTAGTGGCGGATCACTTATCAAGGCTTGAGGATTTCTCGTTTCAGAATAGCAAAGAAGGAGTGATTCCGGTGAATGAAAATTTCCCGGATGAACAACTACTTGCTCTACATGTTCAAGAGCCTTGGTATGCGGATCTTGTTAATTATCTTGCATGTGACATGATTCCTCCTCACTTTACTTATGATCAAAGGAGGAAATTTAAATCTGATGTGAGGAACTACATTTGGGATGACCCTTACTTGTGGAAAATTTATCCGGATAAGATTGTGAGAAGGTGTATTCCGGAATATGAACAATTGAGTGTCTTGCGCTTTTATCATGACTTACAATGTGGTGGGCATTTCAGTGGTCAAAAGACTGCTAGGAAAATCCTTCAAAGTGGCTTATATTGGTCCACCATATTTAAAGATGCGCAAGATTTTTGCAAAAAATGTGATAAATGCCAAAGAACGGGAGGGATAGGTAAGCGTGATGAGATGCCCCAAAATTATAATTTAGTTGTTGACATATTTGATGTGTGGGGCATTGATTTCATGGGCCCTTTCCCCTCGTCCCATGGTTTTGTGTATATATTGGTTGTTGTTGACTATGTATCTAAATGGGTGGAAGCTATTGCCACCCGGACTAATGATGCTAACGTTGTTTCAAAGTTTGTGTGTGAGAATATTTTTGCAGTGCACGGGGTGCCTCGTGCAATCATTAGTGATCAAGGAACTCACTTCACAAACAGGCTTTTCAACCAAGTCCCGAAGAAATATGGAGTTGTTCACAAGCTAGCCACAGCCTACCATCCCCAAACATCGGGGCAAGTGGAAGTGAGCAACCGCCAAATCAAGGGGGGTCCTAGAAAAAACAGTTCGGCCAAACAGAAAAGATTGGGCTTTGAAGCTCAATGATGCATTATGGGCATATCGGACTGCTTACAAAACTCCCATTGGGATGAGTCCGCATGCACTGTGTATGGCAAAGAGTGTCACCTTCCGGTTGAGATGGAACACAAAGCATATCAATGAAGGAACTCAACATGGATTTGACGAAGGCAGTGAGAAACGAATGCTTGATTTGGATGAGATTGAGGAGTTGAGGCAAGACACTACCAAAGTGCCAAGCCGTATAAAGAAAGAACCAAGAGATACCATGATCGGTACTTAAAGTAGAAATTCTTAATGCCGGGTAAGAAGGTCTTATTGTTCAATTCTCGATTGAGACTTTTTCCCGGTAAATTGTGCTCCAAATGGTCAGGCCCTTATGAGTTGGTGAAAGTATTTCCACATGGAGCGGTCGAGCTCAAAGATTTGAAAAACGGAAGTACTTTCAAGGTGAATGGGCACCGAGTCAAGCCCTATTACGAAGGGGTGTCTATCTTGGAGGAAATTGATGTGGTGGTGTTGGTGGATGCACCGAAAATCAACGGATAAATCATGAGCATCATGTCGAGCCAAAGACTTAAAACAAAGGCGCTTGTTGGGAGGCAACCCAACCTTAGGTAACTTTTACTGCTTTCTGTCTTTACTTTCAGTTTACCATTACTAGTTGGCTTTGAATTCGCGTCAGATGTTGTTTATGCAATGAGGACATCGCAAATTCTTAGTTTCTGGGTGGGGGTATTCATAAAAAAAAAAAAAAAAAAAAAAAAAAGACTATTATTTACCGTTTTTCGAGTCTTTAATATAGAACGTGTCGAACTACGGTGACCTGAGCCTATTAATGTGGGTAGTCCGCTCACATTAATGGGGACGTAGGCAGCGAAAGTGCGGTCAAATGTTTGACATATTTTTGTCGAACAAAAGTTTTGTGTCACCCGTTATGGGTCTCTCCGAGTTTGTGGGTTTATAGGAGAGTGTAAATAGTTGTCACCCTCCAAAAATATTTACTTTTAAGTTTTGTCAATAGATATTACGCTTGTATGTGTGTTTGTGGTGATGTGCGGTGATAGCACACAACCGGTCAAAACGGAAGCCGTGGAACTTCAAGACAAGAAAAGGACGAAAACCGATGAAATCTCGCTACTGTGCGCGCGGGCGCGCTCACATGCGAGCGGCCGCGCTTGTTAAAAGGAAAACTTGCCTTGTCTCGGCCATCCAGCGCGAGCGCGCTCCAAGGCAGGGCGGCCGCGCTTCAATTAATGAAAACTTGCCTATCATTCTCGGCCATCCAGCGCGGACGCGCTTATTGGGAGAGCGGCCGCGCTCCAACGGAAATTACGGTCAAATTGAATAAAACCTAATCAGTGCAACGCTCCCCCTTTATTATACCACCGCCGCCTCCCTCCCTTTCTCTCTCAAATATTACGTGCTCTCTCCCTCTCTCTCTAAAAATACCTTCCCCAAACTCAATTATCTCCCCTTCTAACCCCAAAAATCACCCTACCCACCACATATCCTCAAGCCAAAGCCGATTCCTTCATCCAAGAGCCATTAATTCCGGCGGATTTGGGCAATTTCGAAAAATTGAAGAGTGGTGTTCTAGAAGTGCATTCGGGTTGAATCAAAGGGGGAAGAGCTCGAGTTGAAGTGGGTATTCGTTCACAAAGGCAAGGGGTTGATTTTCCGGCCTTCTTCCCAAATTCCGGCGAGAAATTCCGGCATACTCCGGCGAATTTTCCGGCGAGCTTTGAAGGGGTAAGAATCTTCGAATTTAATTGTATTGCCTTGCTTAGTTGTTTGATACAATGGCTACCTCTGCTCCTAAGCGTAGAAGGGGAACAAAGAAAACCCCGGTTCCACAACCGTTGTTTGATGAGAATAAATTTGTGAGTGTTGATGCGTTGAAATTTTTTAATGCTTATGCCGGCCGAAGTTTTAATGTAGAAAAGGGGATAGACATTACGGATATGGGTCTAGATGATATTGTAGCGGGGTATGGGTGGCAGAACTTATTGGTTGCCCCGGTTGAAAGGGGGAGTCGCGAGTTAGTTCGCGAATTTTATGCAAATGCGGCTGCTAGAAAAGGGATACATGACACTTCTTATGTGCGGGGTATAGAGGTGGGGTATACCCGGGCGAGAATTATAGCGTATTACAACCTCCCCACACATGTGCAACCCGATACCTGTTCTTTCTTGCATCCGGAGAAACAAATGATGAACAACCCCAAAGCTAACCTCCATCTTATTGCAGGAACATTTGGTGGTCTTCCCCGACCCGACAAAGGCACAAGGGGGTATTAATTGCTTCAAAACTTCTTCCCCACGGATGAAGTATCTTCACAGATTATCTCGTGAGAGAGTGCTCCCATCTTCCCGACCTCACGAGGTTCAGTGGCGTCAGCCGCATTGATGCACGTCATCTTGACGGGGCAAAACATTGACACCGGGTCAATCATTGCCCACGAGATCAACAGGACATATCAACAAATGGGGAAGAATAGTTACAATTACCCTTTAATGATTACGGGACTGATGGGGCTGAATGGAGTTAATTTCACTAATATCCCTAGGGACATAGGCTTGGAGCCTATCATTACAGAGAGAAAGATTAGGGATAAGAGTCACCCCAAGGGGGTAAATGTGGTTGAGCAGGAGGAAGAACAGGAGGAGGAAGAAGAGGAAGAACTAGAGGATGATATAGTCGAAGACTGGAGAGAAAACCCAGCTGAGGGTTTGTACTATCTGTCGCATCAGTTGGAGGCGATGGAGCTGAGATTTGATCAGAGATTCACCACCCTGGAGCAGAGACAGGCTGCGACTGATGATAGGGTGAGAGTGACTGATGACAGAGTACGGGCTGAGATAGAGATGAACCAAGCATGGCGGGCCCAACAGGATAGTAGGTTGGACCAAATCTTCGGTTGCCTCCATCGATTATACATGGCCACGCCACCGCCGCAGCATTCGCCAGCCAAGATTTTCCCAGTGGCACATCCGGCCAAGGAGATCAGTGGCCGCAGCAGCAATTCCCAGGAGGCTCTTCTAGCCAATGGGGTTATCCGCCACAGTGATCGGTTGAGGTATCCCTACCCTACGTTTTATATTTACTTGCATTGGGGACAATGCAACCTTTTAGTTTGTGGGTGGGGGTATCTATGTTTTATCCTGTTGATCACCATGTTAGTTTAGAATTTTTTTTGCTGTTTTTAGTAGAAATTTTAAAAAAAATAAAAAATTGTTCTCTTTATTTTGGGATATGTTGGCCTGCGTCTGTGATGATTGAGTGTTATTTGTTAGTCATTATGCTATTTGGGATTTGAGAACTAGGGTTACATTGAAACAATAAACCACCATTGCACCACCTCTCACTTCCATTTATCATTGATCATTGTTGTCACTCTAGGTGCCCTTTATGGGATCACGTGTGCATTCTCGGGGTCCCTAGAACATGGTTTGCATGATTGTCAATAACACGTCATTAGGCTATTTATTTTGATACATATGGCTTATTCTTTCAACACTTTTGTGTGCCTTCAGCTTTCTACCCCAGTAAATAATAGTTTCCGCTAGAACCCTTGTTGAGCTTTAATAGAAAAGAATGGAAACTTAGACCGCCATTCGCCATCATTTGTTACTTTTTTCCTACCCGTTTCACATAGTTTTAGGATGTCTTACCTTCCGGGAAGTGAACTAGGGAATGAATGGAAATTTGGGGTGAATTTGGGGTGAGTGAAATTAAATGCGCAATTTGGGGTCAAAATGCAAAATGGGGTGTGAAATACAATGAAGAGGGGCATAGAAAAAAAAAAGAGTATGTGTTTGTATATATGTTCTTTCAATTGAAAAAAAAAAAAAAAATCTTGCCCCTCCATTGTGTCAAAAGTTGGAAATTAGAAGAGGCCCTAGAAATAAGGGAATGTGCGTAACCCGATGTTGTGTATGTATGCAAAAGCTTTAGTTTGTGGGTTGGCACATTGGGAAGAAAAAGGGTGAGCGGAGTGAATTATCATAGTGAGGATGTATACATAAAAAGAAGACTTCTTAGTTTCGCTTTCCGATTCGTATGTCCTTACCTTCGTTTGTAACCGTGAACCGAGCCATGCGATCCTTCGCACCATAACGCTTAGAGCCATATCTTCATTTCGTTATCAAGTAGCCGGGTTGACAATTGTGTAAACATGCATATGAGTGTCCCTTTGTGTTTGTATTTGATACATTTTATGTTAGAGCATCATTTAGTGAATCCATAAATAATCTTAGAGTGTGACAATGATCTACCAGGCTTCACTTCATTATTCATGCCGCGGTGAAAAATTGTGGATTTTTGCTTTAATGTAACGTTAGTTGATAATTCATGATAGCATGCTTGTGATTATTTTGTGTTAGGATCTGAGACTGTCTGGCCGACAAGATCCCAAAAATATGGTGTTTTGTTTTTCGTAGTGTAGTTTTATTTTATGTTGGTAGTTTAGTTTTTGTTTTGTTTTACTCGGGACGAGCAAAGGATAGTTTGTGGGTGTTTGATGGATGTGTTTTTACACACCCATTTTACATGTTTACGAACCTATTTTAGGCTCAAAATTCCGGGTTTTATGTTGTTTTAATATGGTTGTTGAGTGTTTATGAGTACAGGGGAAAATGATGATTAAGTGTTGATTTTTGTCAAGAAAAATGGCAAGGAAATCAAGTTGGAGCGGAGCAGAGCAAGAAATTGTGGAACAGGCACCAGAGCGGCCGCGCTCTACCTAAGAGCGGCCGCGCTCCGTTGAAGTTTTTGAAGACCAACTCTCGGCCATTAAGAGCGGCCGCGCTCATACTAAGGGCGACCGCGCTCGAGAAGGAAAATTGCCGACCGAGTTCGCCAGTAGCGCGGCGCGCTCTACCTAAGAGCGGCCGCTGTCCCGTTTTCGCACGAGTTTTCGCAACTAATTAAGGACAATCTTGACTTTTCTCACATTTTACCCATGTATTTTGCCCTAGAGTATTTATACTTCAGCAGCAGTTTTTTAGAAACAATCTTGGATATTACTTTTGTTCTAGGTTTTGAGTTTTCGTAGAGAATTATTGCTCATCAATTCCGGATCTCTCGGGTTTTGATGTTCTTTTGGTTTATGAATATTATTAGTTTCGTTATGTCGTTGAGTAGCTAAGTTCTTTTAGATTTGCGGATTGGTTGTAGCGACATCGAATCTTTATGCTATTGATTTACTTCTTCCCAATTGATCTCTTTCTAGTTCTTCATAATATTAATCTTTAACAGTTTTAAGGTTGCAATTTCATGTTAAGATGATTTTGGCCTTTTAATTATTTGGGTATTGATTCCGCCATTAATTTGGGGATTGATACAATTGAACACTGTTTTGAAGATTAGACCTAATTGAGGCCATAATAGAAATCAAAAGGGTTTAGATTCAATATTCTAATGTGTTGATTAATTATTTGATTGTTGTGTGGCCGTAATGTAAAAACGCAGCCTTGATAATAATTAAAAGGGTTGCAATCCGGGCACCACACCGTCCCAATCCTTACTTTTGTGAATGAATCCTAGATTTGAGATTAATGTTTTTAGCAATAAAAATAGCATAGGGTGAAAGTAATTGTGAATCCAATCCGTGAATCTCCGTGTTTATCTGAGTTAAGTCGTTACTTTTGAATTGCTTTCTTTAGTTTTAATCTGCTACTTCTGTTTTAGAATTAGATTATTATTTCAAATAAATTTGATTATTAATCTCAAATCTAGGATTCATTGACAAAAGTAAGGATTCGGACGGTGTGGTGCCCGGATTGCAACCCTTTTAATTATTATCAAACTGCGTTTTCTGTTACGGCCACACAACAATCAAATAATTAATCAACACATTAGAATATTGAATCTAAACCCTTTTGATTTCTATTATGGCCTCAATTAGGTCTAATCTTCAAAACAGTGTTCAATTGTATCAATCCCAAAATTAATGGCGGAATCAATACCCAAATAATTAAAAGGCCAAAATCATCTTAACATGAAATTGCAACCTCAAAACTGTTAAAGATTAATATTATGAAGAACTAGAAAGAGATCAATTGGGAAGAATTAAATCAATAGCATAAAGATCCAGTAATCGCTAGAACCAATCCGCAAATCTAAAAGAACTTAGCTACTCAACGACATAACGAAACTAATAATATTCATAAACCAAAAGAACATCAAAACCTGAGAGATCCGAAATTGATGAGCAATAATTCTCTACGAAAACTCAAAACCTAGAACAAAAGTAATATCCAAGATTGTTTCTAAAAAACTGCTGCTGAAGTATAAATACTCTAGGGCAAAATACATGGGTAAAATGTGAGAAAAGTCAAGATTGTCCTTAATTAGTTGCTGAAAACTCGTACTAAAAACGGGACAAGCGCGGCCGCTCTTAGGTAGAGCGCGCCCGCGCTACTTGGCATTAACTCTGGTCGGCAATTTTCCTTCTCGAGCGCGGTCGCCCTTAGTATAAGCGCGGCCGCTCTTAATGGCCGAGAGTTGGTCTTCAAAAACTTCAACGGAGCGCGGCCGCTCTTAGGTAGAGCGCGTCGCCCGGTGCCTGTTCCACAATTTCTTGCTCTGCTCCGCTCCAACTTGATTTCCTTGCCATTTTTCTTGACAAAAATCAACACTTAATCATCATTTTCCCCTGTACTCATAAACACTCAACAACCATATTAAAACAACATAAAACCCGGAATTTTGAGCCTAAAATAGGTTCGTAAACATGTAAAATGGGTATGTAAAAACACATCCATCAAATGCAAACCTTGGAACGATGTAGTTTCGAATAATGGGCTTGAGTTTGGCGATGCAATCCAAGATTGGAACGGACAAAGTTGGGGGTTGCTATTGTCAAACTCCCGAATGGCGAAGGAGAAGATTTTGTTTCCTAGAGTACATTCTAGGAGAAATTCACGAAAAATACTGGTGAATAAGAAAATTTTGTCACCTTTTTTGTTTTTTTTTTGTTTTTTGTTTTTTTTTTGTTGTGCTTCAAGTGAGTTATTTTCTCATCTGAATAAAAGTGTTTTCCATGATTATTCACAGTTCTAATTCATTTACTGAAATTAAATCGGAATATTTTTCAGGAATTTTTTCTCAAATAATCACTTTTTATTTTTTTATTTATCAAAATGACTTACTGTTCAAACTATTGTCCAGAATGTCCATTTTTTTTTAAACTCGCTACACCGTGTAGCGAGTTTGACTAGGGTTTGTCAAAACTCGCTACACGGTGTAGCGAGTATAGGGTAATTAAGTTTGGCCGTTTAGAAATTAATTAGGGCATTTAATTAACTTAAACTCGCTACACCGTGTAGCGAGTTTGGTCCAACCCTAGGCAAACTCGCTACACGGTGTAGCGAGTTATTTAAAAGCTTTTCCTTCCCCTACCAGTTTATGTCTTCAAATTGAAAGGAAAAAAAAAATACGCCTTCATCTTCTTCATCAGTAAGCAGCCGGGAGAAAGGGAGAAGAAGAGAAGAACACCCAACCAACCAAGGATTTTTCCAAGGAAATTCAATCTTTTTTTAAATTGTAAGTTTAAATTCTTTAAATTTCTGTATTGTATTAACTTTTAACTTTGATTTTATTATTTATTACTTACAATTTAGGATTATTTTTTTTTTAATTTTTCTATGATGCTCTAATTGCATTTTGATGACATTCTAAACCCTTGAATATGTTGAATTATGACTGTTAATATTATTTATTTACTTACATTTTGATGAATTATGACTGTTAAAATGTTGGAAATGGTGGAAATATGTTGAATTTTACTGGGTGTGTAATGGGTTTTATGTGTGTAGAGAGAAACCTTTGAATTTTGTTGCATTATTTCTTGTACCCTAGGTTCAGTTTTTTTTTAATCTTTTTATGTGGTCAATTGTTTTGCTGATGAATGAAGAGATGATTATTGAAATATTTAGAATTATGGGAATTTTGACTGTTAATATCTTTTAGGATTTATATAACTTTCTCCGTCTCAAAAATGATTCACTAATTAACAAATTTTATAGTTTATATACCTTCCTCCGTCTAAAAAATGGTAGAACTAATTATTAGTTTACTTGAAATTTAGGATTTATATACCTTCCTCCGTCTCAAAAATGATTCACTAATTAACAAATTTTATAGCTTATATACCTTCCTCCGTCTAAAAAATGGTAGAACTAATTATTAGTTTACTTGCAATTTAGGATTTATATACCTTCCTCCGTCTCAAAAATGATTCACTAATTAACAATTTTTTTATAGAAAATCATTAATTAATTTTCTTATGTAGAATGATTTTTTTTTGTCCGTCCTTATATAAAATGACTTTTAAGTAATAAAAAAGTAATAATAATGATTATTAATTACTGAAAAAAAAAGACTTAATTAATAATACTTGTTAAAATAATACACAGTTATAATATTAACAATTTTATAATTAGTGTGAATACTAAAAACAACAAAATAAATTAAACTTCTAAGAAATATTAATATACCTATAACAACATCCCGAATCTCATATACTTATACCCCAAATCCTAAACCCTAAATCAGATAGATCTACCCCAAACCCTTAAAATATGATTTATTGTTCAAACTTTTTTTTAAAAAAAAAACTGCATCCTATTTTTCAAAACTGCATGAGGATTACTCTTGAAGTATTACTTAGTATATAGGCTGGAAACCAAAACCTTCCCCACAGGCACTTCTTGGAAGTGTGGGATAACTTTGGATTACAATGCCACGTACTAGTAATTACACTTTTGTATTCTCTTATTTATTTCCTTGCCTCGTAGAACAATAACCAACCTTGATATTGAAATAAATAGATGGAAGCTTTCATTGATCCCGGGCCTATCGATGCCTCTGTTCTGACCCGGCATGCGGAGCATAGGGCTAGGTATATTTGGGCCGGGTGGGAGGTTTCTAGTCCCCTCCATTTTCGTCATGGTGCCGCCTTGCCAGGCGAATTAGCTCCTGTGATATTGTTGAGACTGGCGGAGTGCGGATTTAGCAGAGTACACTACATAGGGAGGGTACAGTATGATTTTGCATTGCTGGAGGCTCTGATCGAGAGATGGCGTCCGGAGACCTATACATTCCATCTCCCGGTTGGTGAGATGACGATCACCCTAGAGGATATCGGCATGCTTTGCGGGTTCCCGATTGATGGGGATGCTGTTACTGATGATGGGTTTCCAGCACATATAGACTGGCGGGCTGCCTGTCAAGAGTATTTAGGGGCTGTCCCTGGTGACGGAGATATAGATGGGAGCAGTCTGAAGCTCAGGTGGATTACCTTCCGTTTCCCACACTTTAGTGACCTCGCTGATGATACTGCTCCAAAGATTGTGGATCAGTATGTACGGGCGTATATCTTGCTTGCCTTGGGTTCTACGATCATGCCTGATCGTACGAACAACAAGGTTAAGCTATGTTATCTCCCTCTACTTAGGGATGTTTCTAGGGTCAGTCAGTACAGTTGGGGGAGTGCTGCGCTCGCTTTCCTATATCGAGAGTTGTGTAGTGCGACTGACCCTCAGACGAGACAGTGCGGCGGATTTCTCAACGTTCTACAGGTATGTTTATCTCATTTTAATGTTCATTATGTTGTTGTTTTTAAGTTTTATTTCAAATTAGCGGCATTGTTTATAATATTTAGTATACATTTATTTGATATAGATTTGGGCTTAGGAGCGGTTGAGATGTGTGAGGCCGCAGATCCGTTATCGATTCAGAGAGCAGAACTTCTTGCTCATGCCCCTCGGATGCAGGTATACATATATCATACGTTATTTTCTCGTCTTTAATGTTTTTTTTTAACTAAATCTTATAATTATTCTGTTTATGAAATTTCAGCTGGAACCAGGCATCGCTGGATCTGAGAGAGGTTACTGCACATAGCCTGCGAGGCTATCGGGATCAGCTGGCCCGGCTAAACGAGGCTCACGTGCTGTGACAGCCTTATGAGGGGAGATACGCTCCGCCCTACTGCGCTCAGGGTGAGGACATATGGTTGGCGAAGGTCTCTCTCATATGCTTTGAGAGGGTCGAGTGGCATCTGCCTGATCGCGTTATGAGGGAGTTTGGCCTGAGGCAGGTTGTCCCCCCACAGTGCGACACTAGCCCGGAGTTGCACCTAATAGAACATACGGAAATCGAAAAAATCAATGTTAATTTACACACATTTAACTATAATTAATCTTGATATTATACATGATCCACTCTGTCAATAGTATGACATTTCTTCTTGATAGAGTTTAACGGATAATATGTACCCTCTTCAGTCAAAAATTCCATATTGCAGAGAGCCAAGGACTGTCTTGGAAAGCTTCATCCTTCACTGGATCTTCAATCGCTCTCCGTATATATTCCTGGGCTGCAATCGGTGTTTGTTGTGAAGAGAAGTTCTCACGGTCGTAATTTCTCCGACGCATGGCGGATTGTACGGCACCGGCGGGACCAGGAATAACACGCGATGAAGAGGAGCCTTCACCGCGGAAAAAAAAACGCTGCTCGTTAGGATCCATTTTTTTTGTTTAATAGAATTTGGATTGAGAAGATTGAGTGAGGGTTGCTAGGAGGATACGAGAGAGAGAGAGAGAGAGAGAGAGAGAGAGAGAGAGAGAGAATGAATGAACGAGGAAGGAGAGGAAGAAGATAAATGAATCTGGAAAGCTGAGGGGTGGTATTTAATTAACTTAAACTCGCTACACCGTGTAGCGAGTTTGGTCAAACCAAATTAAACTCGCTACACGGTGTAGCGAGTTTAAGTTAATTAAATGCCCTAATTAATTCCTAAACGGTCAAACTTAATTATCCTATACTCGCTACACGGTGTAGCGAGTTTTGACAAACCCTAGTCAAACTCGCTACACGGTGTAGCGAGTTTCAAAAAAATGGACATTCTGGGCAATAGTTTGAACAGTAAGTCATTTTGGTAAATAAAAAAGTAAAAAGTGATTATTTGAGAAAAAATTCAGTTTTCAGACTCACTGCAAACACGGTTAAAATAAAGTTAAAAACTATACGAAGAAATCAAAAAACGTAATAGTGAAGTAACAAAATTAAGTGAGTGTGTGTGTATTTTGATTAGACGTATCCAAAATCTAACCGGAACCGGCTAACCGGAGGTTAATAACCGTAACCGTAACCGGCTATAACCGTCAACTGCCTTTAATCAGACCGCTTAACCGAAACCGGCGGTTACACGGTTCGGTTAAGGTTAAGGTTTTCAAAAATCGGCAACCGGCGGTTATTTAACCGGTTATAACCGTTTAACTAACTGGCGGTTATAACCGCCTAACTAACCGCCTAACCGTGAAATTTTGAAATTTGAAATTCAAATTTCAAATTTTGAATTAATCCCCCCAAACGGCTCTTGGCTCAAAGGTACTTTGACCGTCCACCCCACTTCCCCAGGCAAGGCCCACCCCCCCCCCCAGCCCACTCTCCAATCCACTCCCTGATTCCCTGTCCCCCCTCCCAGTCAGACCAACGGCCAGTTCCCCTTTTCTTTTCTTTTCCCAATTAATTCCTTCCTTCCTCAGTTCCTCTTCTTCCTTGAATCCTTCCATTCCAGCGCCCAAGCAGCCTTCAATTAAATTAAAAAAAAAAAAATTCTTTTAAAAAACAACCTCCACCCTACTATAAATATTACCTCCCTCCTACCATTTTATTTTCAATTTCACCTTACATCTCTACTTCTACTCTCTCTCTCTCTCTACTCTCAAATATCCTAACCTCTTTCATATTCTCAGTTAGTTTCCTAAGAATTTCCAGTTAGTTTTTTAACGATTTTTTTTTTTGTATTTCGAGAATTCCAATCAGCTTTTAGGAATTTCAGTTAGTTTTCTAGAGTTTTCATTCAGTTTTTTAATATTTTCAGTTAGTTTTTTAGAGTTTTCAGTTAGTTTTTTAACAGATTTCAAACTTTTCAGTTATTTTTTTAGAGTTTTCAGTCACTTTTTTAGAGTTTTCAGTTAGTATTTCAATTTCAGTTAGTTTTTTAGAGTTTTCAGTTAGATTTTCAGAATTTCAGTTAGTTTTTTAGAGATTTCAGTTAATTTTTTTTTAGGTTTCAGTTAGTTTTTCAAATTTCAGTTAGTTTTTTAAATCCCAGTCAGATTTTTAAAGATTTTCAGTCAGTTTTTTAAAGATTTTCAGTCAGTTTTTTTAACAAAAGTTAGCTTTTTTTCGAATTCAAGTCAGTTTTCTAACGAAAATATCTTCTTCTCGAAAAGGCAAGGAACACCAAGGTTCTACCACCCATCATAACGTAGAAGAATCCGAATTTTTTGAGGAACCATTTACACAAAATGAGCAAAATCAAGATGTGGATGAAAATGTTGTTGAAAGTGGTAGAAGGGGGGTAGGGCCGGCCGAGCTCGAGGTGGTCGTGCTCGGGGACAAGAACAAGAAGAACAACCGCCAATGCCACGTTCACGTGCCCCTAAGTCCGACATTTTTACAATACATTTTAAAAAAGAGCAAATTGATCCCGATGATGACCGCTATTATCGAGCTGTTTGCAACTATTGTCCAAATAAATCCTACCCATTTACGAAGGGTGGAGGGCACGGGACACTTAACGCCCACATGCGCACAGTACATCCGGATAAACTTGGAATTTCGAGTGATCAAACTCAATTAGCTCCAACCACCACCCAAGGTTCGTCTTCCGTCCTATTTAAATTTAATAAGATCATTTATAGGCAAGAATTGGCCAAATTTGTATGTGTTAAAGGACTTGCTTTTAACTTTGCGGATGATGACTTTTATGAAAGATTTATAAGACTTTCTTTAAATCCCGCCACCGCAAGAGTACCACGTTCGACTCTCGTACGTGATATTCATAAGGTGGTTTAACATATCAAAAAACTTTAATTGAGGTTTTATCAAATTTACCAAACAAAATTTCAATTTGTGCCGATGGTTGGAGTGATCATTGGCAAAGAAATAGTTATTTAGGTGTTACTTGCCATTGGATAGATAATTCTTGGACTCTCCAAAAAAAATTAATTGCATATGAAAATTTTGATCCCCCCCATACCGCCGAAGCAATTTGTTCAAAGTTGCGTGAAATTTTTTTAAAATATAAGTTTACGAATAAAATATTTACTATTTCTTTTGATAATGCTAGTGCTAATACCGCTAGTTTACCGGATTTGATTAGAGTTTGTCAACCGTCATTTGGCGGTAAGTTTTTTCATATTAGATGTTTATGCCATATTATTAATTTATGTGTTAAAGATGGTTTGTATGCATTAGAACAACATGTTTCCCTAATTAGAGGGGCCCTTGAATATATTTCTAGAAGAAATAGTGTTACAAAAAAATGGATTAAATTTTTAAGAAATCAAAATCTTGGAGACAAATATTTTAGTTCCGATGTTCCAACTAAGTGAAATTCCACCTATAAAATGTTAAAAGATAGTTTTGAGTATAAAGAGCTTCTTATGGATTTTTTTGATACACTTGGTAATAATCAACCTTTATTTGCTTATCAATGGAATGCATGCACTAATTTGTGTAAATTGCTAAATATTTTTAACACCGCTACTTTGACATTATCGGGAGTTTATTATCCAACTTCCATTTTGGTTCTTGAGCATTGTGTTGCAATTGTTAATAGTTTTAATAATTTAAAAGATTGCTATGTTTTAGGGGATTGCATTTTTTCCATGAGACAAAAGTGGATAAAATATTTTAACGAAATTCCGTCTTTATTATCGGGAGTTTATTTTAACAAAAGTATTTGATTGCAATTGTCGAATATTGTTGAAAGTACAAAAAATGATTTGGTGTCTTTTTATAACGAATATAATGCAATTCATGGAAATCCTTCTCAAAATGTTGACTCTACTTCTTCTCAAGATGGTGGTGATTTACTTGAGGCGGATCCGTATCATTTTTTTGCTAATTTGTATAGCAAAAAGAAACGTCCTCGAGTAGGGACTAGTTCTTCTTCCTCTAACATTCCCTTGGAGTTAGACACATATTTCAACACTACTTTTGAATGGGATCAAAGTAGTGATAATCCAAATGATTGTATCATTTTTTTGCTAATTTGTATAGCAAAAAGAAACGTCCTCGAGTTAGGGACTAGTTCTTCTTCCTCTAACATTCCCTTGGAGTTAGACACATATTTCAACACTACTTTTGAATGGGATCAAACTAGTGATAATTCAAATGATTTTGATGTTTTAAAGTGGTGGTCAAGAAGGAACGAGAGTTATCCTATACTCTCTATAATTGCAAAAGAAGTCTTAGCTTCTCCCGCGTCAACGGTGACGGTTGAATCCGCATTTAGCATTGGAGGAAATGTTTTGGATGAAAGACGTTCCCAACTAACGGTTGAAAACTTGGAAAATCAACTATTACTTGGGAATTGGGTTAGATCGGAAAAGAGAGAACAAAATATGCCTTATGAAAGAGGATACACTTGACCCAAAATATCAATACGATGTGGATGACTCTACGGGAAGTGATTAGTGAGGATTAGATTAGTTTTTAATTTTTATTTATTAGATTAGGTTTATTTTTATTGAATTGTAATAGATTAGTTTTTAATTTTTATTTATTAGATTAGGTTTATTTTTATTGAATTGTAATAGTTAGGTTGAGGTAAAGGCTCCTAAATGTCCTCCCCCCCCTTAATTATAAAAGGGTAAGGTTGGTTGTCCCCCTCTTTGTAATTTTATTTAATTAATAAAATTTAAGGGTACCGTCCCTTTTTCTTTTATATACTTTCGTTTATTTTTAAAAAAGTTAAGTTTTATTTCTTTCAAAATTCATAACTTTTTTTATATATCTCTTTGTAAAAAATGTATATAGTAAACAAAAGTCTAAAATGGTCTTCTTTATCCAAAAAAAAATAAAAAGTTAACTTTTTTATAGAACTAGTTAAAAATCTGTTAAAAAGTTAACTATTTTCTTTATAAAAAAATGTTAAAAACTATTTTTTAGAAGAAATATTTCTCAAATAGCTTTGCTTAACCAAAAAAAAAAAACTGTTAAAAAAATCTGTTAAACACATTTTCCGTTAAAATTTCATTTATTTAAAAATTCTTAAACTTTTTTTTTACAACTTTTTCCAAAAAAAATCATTAATAAGTAACATCTCAAATAGTATTCTTTATTAAAAAAAAGGGGGGGGGGGTTATACAGTACAAAAGTTAACCAAAACAGTTAACTATTCCGTTAAAAAAGGACCAAACTGAAAAAAAAACACATTTTTAACCGTGTAACCGTGTATAACCGTGTAACCGTGTATAACCGTTAACCGTATAACCGTAACCGTTAGTACACGGTTAACGGTTAGGTTACGGTTAGAACTTAACGAAATTTTTAACCGCCGGTTATAACCGTTAACAGGCGGTTATAACCGTATGGCCACCTCTACCCCAGAATAAATGTTGCATTTGGGTCAATTTTGAACCTTGACCAACATTTAATGATATATTATTTATTTTCATGGAAATTTATAAATAGTTATGAATAGAGTTTCTATTGGTATATCAATAACCATTTTCAGAATAGTATGACGACAATCGAACTTTAATTTTTTAGTCAAAGTTCAATTTAGTTGATCAAGCGCAACATTTATTCAGGGGGGGACTGAGGGAGTAGCAATAAGAAAATGTTCTTAGTGGTGTATTGATGAAAATAAAGCATACATAATTCGAAGCATCCTCTTGCATAGCTATTTGTGGATTCCAAGCTTCCTTCTTTGTTTCTTCCGTTGCTTCTCTTTCTGCTTGTTCGAGACGATAACCTCCTTTTCGGTTGTCAATCTTTGCTCCTTCCTTTACCCACTACCTTCATATTCTTGGGTCTCTCCAAGCGAATTAAATAGCTATCGTGTTTTTTCAGATAGCTATTTAATTCGAATTATGTTTTTTCATACATAATTCGAATTATGTTTTTTCATACATAATTCGAATTAAATAGCTATTTAATTCGAATTATGTAAAGATTGACAACCGAAAAGGAGGTTATCGTGTTTTTTTCAGAAAATCTTTGTTCTTAGTGGTGTATTGATGAAAATAAAGCATACATAATCTTTGCTCCTTCCTTTACCCACTACCTTCATATTCTTGAATAGAGATTCTTCCTTACTTTGTTTTTTATTTGATTGATGCCATCACCTTGGTACCTTTTTTAATCTTTAGGATTCATTGTATGAAGTAGTACTTCCATTTTATAGACAAGTCCATTTCATAGAGTAGGTTTCTCCTTAGGCTGAAGATATCATCATTAAAGAATGTATGACACTAGGTCAAGTCCTATGGCTCTATGAACTATTGCTTACCGCCCAATAGATGGTTGTCTGCCACCCTAAACAGAGCACTCTTACCGCCCTTGTTCCAACAATTGCTTACCGCTCAAAGAGCATTTATCATCAAAGGAGATATAGCCCACCTCATTGATGAGATTTGAAGATATGGAATAATTGCAGCAACAGACTTTCTCTTTGCAATAATTACAAGGAATCTTTGACATTCTTCACGTGCTACTCACGTGATCAAGATCAGTCCCAAAAGTTATTTCGTGTTCTTCAATCAAATTAGAATTAGATTTGAGATTGTTGGTGACAGGTGGACCTATCCAAAAATAGGCACTCGCCACTGTTGATGCCTCCACTACCTCAACAGTCATAAACAAAGAGAAGGGCAACAGAACAATAAGAGATCAGCATGTGATGTACTAAGATTCTCTAGTGATAGATTTAGGGATTTCAGCAGCTAAATCCAAGACTTTTGGGTATAAATACCCCATTTTTTGAACTTAAGTTGCCAAGATCTTCACTAAACCCTTGAAGCTCATTTGAAAAAACGAAGAACTTTCTCGCAAGAAAATTCTCATATATTCGTACCTTTAAACCTTCAAACCTTCATCTTCATATCTCTCATACACATTAGAATATTTTCAGTATTTGTATCACAAAGAGTACTTGTGCTGAGATCATTTAGATTGAGGCCTTCTACATCAATCACACACTCACCCATTTAGGTTGATCTCTCAGATCTTCCTCTTTGGAAACACTAGTTATCTAAGATTTACTTGGAGATTAAATTTTTGTAATTCTGTAAAAGCTCATCTAATTAATCAAAGTATCTAGCACTTAGAAAATCCTAAATTCATCTTGGTAGTCGGCGTAGTTCTTTCACGAACTAACCACTCCAAATCTCGTCTTCAGAATTGTCATTTACTTTACTTAGTTTTGTGTTTATTTAAAATCAATTCGTATGCATCTATAACAGAAAAAATTCAAGAAAGGTTGCCGTATCCATAGGTCCATTTTCTCACCACACTCTTACGGCCCCTATCTTACATCCTTCTTGGCTTTGAAAACTCTGTTGTGCATTTCACTGCCTTTACTTAGCCTTCACTAGCTTACTAAGTTCTTGTCAAGTAAGTATAGTGGTGAAATTATAAGAAGGGCTAAAAAATATAAAAGAGCTATTTACCCACCCCCCCCCCCTTCATCACTTTTCCTACCATTGTTGCCTCTTTTAGAACCAACAAAGTCTTATTTTTCATCTTTAAACTAAGGCCAAAATACATTCCCCCCCCCCAAAGTATCCACAAATTCCCACTTTGCACCCCCATTTGAAAAGTTGGTCTGTTTGATACCTAAACTTTTAAATCTTCTCACTCGCACCCTGACACTATCGAACGTTAGTAAAACTAACAAAATTAATCATGTTTATATCATGTGAGGGCTATTTTAGTCATTCTCATTTTAACTTTTAATTTTCTTTCAATTTTATTTTCATACTTTAGGCATGTATAATAAATAAAAAAAATACAATATTTATTCAATCAAAAGTATAAAATTTATTAAATCAATTTACTTAAATAATAAATTTATTTATTTTAAAAACAAAAATAATAAAATAAAAAGAAGAAATTTGATATAATAAAAATATTTATTATATATTTTTTAATCTATTATAATAAGCCCTTCTCTTTTTGAGGTTAAAGATTATAATAGCCCTCACATGATATGCACATGATCAATTTCATTAATTTTTCCAACGTTCGTTAGTGCCAAGGTGGAAAGTGGGACGATTTGAAAATTTAGGTACCAAACAGACCAACTTTTCAAACCAGAGTGCAAAGTTGGAATTGGAGGATACTTTGGGGGGAAGTAAATGTATTTTGGCCTTAAACTAAGCACCAAAATTTCGAGTAATTCTCATGAAAAACCAGTTTTTTCATAACACTAAGGAAAACCCTATTTTAGCATTGGAACTGGACACAAGTTTTAACTTGTAAACTGGGGTATTCCTATGTTTACGACTTCAAACAACTAGTTAACTTGTAAATAGTAAGTTGGGGGGTAATAACTAGTAGATGGGGTTATACAGCCCAAAAAACTGGTTATTTTTCTTCTTGTTTAAAAAAAAAAAAAAAATAGTTTTACAAGATTTTGTGCAGAATATCAGGTTTTTCCAAATTTATCTCCACTTAGATCAAACCTGGAAGTCTAAAGTATGCAAGGATTCTAAAATTTTGATATAACTAAAGACATGTCAAGGAGAAACGAGAGCTAAAAACAAAACAAAAGAGCTTCATATTCCTCCTAGGTTTTGTTTCTCTGTTAGGAATCACAGCCGTATTTCCCTCTTATGGCAAAAACAATAAAATATCTAACTCCATTTATTATTTTCACTCTCAAAGTTCGTGAAAAGACTAAGTAGCCAAAGGCTACCCCGCAAGTGGGAAGTTATAAACAGAATATAAGTGAAGAACTATGCACAGACCATATTTTTATTTCTATTTTCTCTAGGTTACCACGTTTCTCTCTATAGAATCACAGCTCATGTCTTCCAATTTCACTTTCTTCAGGAATGAAACCCTGAGAGTTCTCAACATTCTAAATTTTATCCCCCAATTTAAATAAATAAATCTAGCCAACTTTAACCAACAATTGAGAGGAATAACAGAAGAAGATTATATTCATCTATCTATGAGAAGAAAAGAGAAGGATGCTTGGTAAACGCATACATGAGAATGATAAAACTGAAAATGCCATCCCATCTCACCATGTTACTCTCTTATGATCAGGACAGAGATCCAAATTGATATGCATCTTCTCTAAATTATCAACTTAACATTATTCATTTCATGAGTTGCACAGACGATTATGGATATCATTCCTAGTCTTTTCACAACAGAATTACTTAGAATCTAAAAGAGTACGAGATTTGGAATCCCTACTACGTTGATATGCTACACATGTTCAAGCAAATCAGTGTCACATCTCTCCCCTCACATGCTAAAAAAACTTTGTCAATATGACATTTTCTGTGGGGTTCTTCTAGAAAATTTATCAATGGTCAAAGAAAGACCTATTTTAAGGAAAGCCATGGCATATATCATGCAATATGAAGTTGAAGAGAAGTGAGCTAGGTTTTATAAATCGAACACGGGTGTACTTACAGTGAGTTTAATGTCGTAATCAGCATTCCTAGGCTTTCCTTCAGGAGAGGGGCGTGCATGACGTGCACGAACAAGAGCTTGCATCTTGACAATAGCTTGAACACATCGTAAAGTTCCCACAGCATGCCTCCGAACCAAATGTCCTCGAACAGCAGCTTGTAGCTTAACTACCTTCCCATGCTTAACCAGTGCTCTCTGAGCCTGGGAAATCACATTGGAGGAAAGAAGTTTAACAATGGTTAAAGTTTTGAGCATGGAAGTAGTACAATAAATTGGGAAAATAGAAGTACCAAGAATTTCCTAACAGCAGTCTGGATGACAATAGCTGATTCATCAGTGTTGACATCAACGCTGGTTCCATTCCCACTAACGGTTTCGGTCACCGAATTGTCATCCTCAGTATCAGCTTGGACCGCCAAACTGTCATCCTCAATCGCAGTGTCAGTCACTAAATTGTTATCCTCAATAGCTGCTTTGGTCACCAAAGTGTCATCCTTCACAGCAGTTTCCTTGACCAAAGTGGAAACTGTGGCAGCTTTGGGTGCTGAGATTGACAACCGGGGTGCCTCCTCTGTCCATAAAATTTCAGAAGTTTTCTCAGAAACAGAAGAATCTGCAGGGGCTTGAAATCTGACAGCAGTTAATTCAGGGCTCTGCTTGTTTCCAGAAGAAGGTGTTTCTGTAATGACTGTGTTGCTCAACACTCTGTGACTGGCCGACCTTTTACGAAAACTCCATCCACGTTTATCTGCACCTTTGCTCTGTAAATGCATTAAAACAAAACCACTCCAATAAGTAAAAAGGATAAGAGGAAGAAAAAAAGCTAAAGCATCAAAATACAAAGAGCAAATAAAACTGAGACACGTACAACCTGAGTTTTACACAAAGATGCATTATTGCTTGGTCTTAAATTAAATATTGTATTAACCATTCTAAATCCAACATCTAGCTGTTGAAGGACCCCAAATCCCTTTTTCTAATTTGTGCGATTTCCGGACTAGTCTTAAGTTAATAACTTTAAGAGCTCTTCTAAATTTATGTTTTAATCTTCTTCAGGCACAGGTCCTATTCTATGGTTTCAGATAAAGATTCCGACTAGCATGGACTCTGATACATTAACATGTACTTATGTATTAAGACAAGTAAAGCAAGAAGCGAAATGCTTCACCGAGAGAGTTCATTGTTGTTACAAATACATGAAGAGAGAAAGAGAGAGATGTAATGAAGGCTAGGTCTTTATATGTTCTCATGACAAGTACACAGCAGTTTGGAACCTTAACAATGCAGCCTTTTAACTAGATGCATTAACTGAATTTCGATCATAACACATTCAGTGGGAATATCTCGTAGCATAAAGCTCATCCATTTGTCAAGGTAAAACGGCCAAGGCAAACGTCTCACACCACTGCAGGGAATAGGTATCCAGTAATAAATGTAACGCCAGAATACTCAAAGACCCCGAAAATGTAGTTGATCTATAGAATGGTAAGGAATTAAAGAAGAGAAAGATTAGTCGAATACCTGCCGATTTCTTTATTAAGTTAGCATCTGTTCAGGATTCTACATGAAGATTCAGATGTCATAAAGGAACATACAGGAGATATAATTATGGCAAGTACAAAATAAGGTCTTGTGTACAGGAGATGTACCAATTTTAGAGGTGGGTGGTGGTGGTGATGGGTGGAAAGTGGTGGCGGCATGTGGTGAAGGTGTATGGTGGCAGTGGGTTGTGGTTGGTGGTATTGACGGTGAGTGGAAGTGGTGGGTGGTGCTGGGTTATGGCGGTGGGTCGTGGCTTTTGGCCGTGATACTTGGTCTCTTTGGTTTACCCCGCCGTACTCGTATCGGACGCTTGTATTTAAGCCTTGTTGACTAGGATCGGGCGGGGTAAATGAAAGAGTACGGGTATCATAGGTTTTTGGTAAGCCCTAAATTGATGAGAACATTAGGCCCTATTTTGTGATTGTAATTCACCCAATACAAAATAACATAATTGCCCTCAATTGTTTCGAACGTGAGTGGCACATGACCAGTTAACCTGGTTTTTGAAGGGAAATTGCGAAAACCCCTAAATTGGGCAATTTTTGGCGCTTTAGGTCTTCAATTGTCAAAGCTGGAAAGCCAAACCTTAAATTGACACCTCTCCATGGACAATAGACCCTATTTTGTATTTTAACCTTCTGGCACACCAGTTCTACACTTCTCAAGGTTTAAACACGCAAGCACCATATAGGAATTCAAGCCACTTCAGTCCACTCTTACCCAAAATAAGCCAGACCACCAGAAAACAAGACTTGAGCACCATAGTCCTAAAGTTGTCAAAACAATGCTGCTAGTAATTTAATCAAAAGAGTACAAGAAATCAGAATCTTCTTCCACACCAAAAGTATTACCATACAAACGGCTACTTTACATGCTGCGGGCAATAAATCATGTAAGATTTTCTGCAAATAGTAAAGAATCAAATCATTTAAGAGAATTAAAGCAAACGTGAAGAGCTCCTTGTTTTAATACGCCTTTCACAAACTGGGTTGTGATGGAAACAACAACAAAAAAGCCTTGGGCTCCGTTTGTTTCGCGTAAAACGACTTCCGAAAAATGATTTTCCAGAAAATGAAAATATTTTCCGGAAAATTACATAAACATGTTTTCGGCTGTTTAGTAAGGAAAATGTTTTTCGGAAAATGTTTTCCAGAAAATGTTTTCATGTGTTTAATGAAAATATTTTTCGATAAAAACACAAATTTTGAGATAAATTGAAAGAGATAGGGTGGGATAGGGTGATGGAGGTGGGTGGTAGGGTATGAAGTGGGATTAGTAGGGGTGAGGGGGGTGGGTGTGGGGTAGGGGTAGGGTAGGGTGATCGGGGAAATGTAAAAGGTAAGATGATGATAGGGTAGGGTGTGGGGCTGGGGTAGGTGTGGGGTAGGGTGGGTAGCCGAGAGTGTGGGGGTTAAGGTGAGTAGCCGAGAGTAGGGGAGTGGGGTTGGGTAGGGGAGCTGTTAAAAAACAAATTAATTTAATTATGAGTAAAAAAAAGTTTGACCGTGAGAGGGGGGTTGGTGGGGGTGGGGTGTTGGGGGTGGTGAGGGTTGTTAAAAAATAATTTTAATATGAATAAAAAAATGCGCGGGAGTGGAGAGTTGTAAAATATAATTATAAATTGAATAAAAAATTATTTTTTGACTTTGAGGTGGTGGTGTTTGTGGTTGTGGTGGTGGTGGTGGGAGCGGGGGAGGGGTTAAAATATAATTGTAAAAAATAATTTTAATATAAATAATTTTTTATGAGGGAATGAGGTAGGGGGTGGTTGATGTGGGGTGGGTAACGTGGGGGTGTATGGAAAGTTAGGTGTGTGTGTGTGTGTGTGAGGGTGTTAGCATTTTCCGGAAAATATTTTTCTTAGGAAAAATTCGTAAGTCATTTTATTTAGAAAAGTGGTAAAATATTTTCTCTATTTTTCGGTGTTTACCAAACACCGAAAAATGAGGAAAACGTTTTCCGAAAAAGTTTTTCCCCCAAACAAACGGAGCCTTAGTCCCAAAATTAATTGGGGTCAGCTAACATGAATCATCATATGGACTAGTCATGGGTTGGGATGAAAAATTGGGATAAATCTAGGGAACCCTAGCGTAATATCCAGTTTTACATCTTGGGAAAATATGATTTGTTCACTTCTCATGTTTCATTATGATCTTTTACAAGCAATTCCTACTTTACATTCTCAAGGTTGGTTACGTTTGGCAATGACTGCTTGTCGGCTGGTGCAACGGTTATGTACACGCAATAATTGAGAAATCTAAATGTAACTATGTAAGCAGTAGGCAACAAACAAATTGGAGTATAATACCCACCAAACTAACGCGGGATAGTCTCTATACGTGATGGTAGCAACTATAAATATCAGCACACCTTGAAAATGCAATAAAAAGTCATAGAACCCCAACAAAAATCCAGGACCACAGATGCGATAATACAATCAGCAAGTCAGTTATCTAGTGCAAAAACACTTTTAAATACTAATCAAAATAATAATAGTAAATGAAAAATAAATCTGATACATATATGTCTAAGGAAATAAAGGAATTCACTACAAAATAATATTCTCATATAAGTACTCCCTCCTTGCTATCCCTAAAAAACAGTTCCTTTCAAGAATCAGTGCGCCTCTTAATAAAGACGGATGGAGTTGTTTTTTTTTTTTTAAAGAATTGCATCAGTAATCAGAATGTATTTTGAATTGGAACTGTATCCTTTTTGTGTCAATTGTAAATGCATCAAAATCATGAGGTTCATATGAGATGGCCATTTATGCTTCAAATTAACAAGAATGCATAGAGACCAAAAAAAAAACTGGATCATTTCTGGTATATTGCAAATGCATCAAAATCAATTAGAGCAAATGAGATCCCAGTCAAAATAAAATCAAATTTTCACCAAGCGAACAAATAATAGTCTAATCTGTTTACAAGAGAAAATCATGTCATGTTCTATTTGTTGCATGCTTGAATCTCTATTGAAACTAACTATAAACACAATAAAGAGTCTCTGCTCAATCAATGAAAAGAATCACTGCTCATAGATCCTTACAAAATATCCCAACTCCATATCAAGATACAATAATTACACATGACTGCCCCCAAAGAGCTGAACAATCATACTGAAACAAGTTTCCCCCAAGGTAAATTTTGACAAAGTTAAGCTAAATATCAAATGTAGCATTTTCAACCCCAAAAATCAAGCAATGTCATAATCGAACACCATAAAACAAGCGCACACAGACACAAAATTATCAAATTGCTGGAAAAAAAAAAACCCAATTTCCCTCTACATTTTTGAAATCAAACAATCAAAAACAAGGGAATCCAGAGTGGATAATCTCAGAGAGTCTATACTACCTCAGCGGCATCTAGATCGTCTCTATCAACGGGGTCGCCGCTACCACAGGGAATGATCTTGAAGCAAGACGACCCACTAGATCTTCCCATTTTTTGTTTTCTCTCTCACACAGTTACACACAGTTAGCAAATTGCTTTCTCTCTCACTCTCTCTCTCTCTCTTTCTCTCTTTAGCTTTCTCTCTCTACCATTTTTCTGCCATTGCTTTCTTTTTTGGGAACTTGGGCTCGTGATATAGTAAGCGTGTGCCTGTGTGTGCTTATTATTAGATGCCGGACCTAAACACACTCCTGAAATCTAGTTAAGCTTTGTGTTTTAATTCCACCCCCTTCTTGGATTTGTCATTTGCCCCCCCTAGGGTTTTCTCTAATTGTATATGTCTACGGTCAAGTTCGAACCACAACTGGAGGGTAATTTCTTGAATCTAATTACATATTGCCTGAGATGTGTTATAAGACATTGTTGGATTTATATGATATGATGATTTGATTAATTTCTGCTTTGTTATTTATAGCTTAAAAAAATTTATTTTATTGAATATTCTTCGTGGAAACCGGTTAACTTCCTTCTTAAATACGTACATATGTAAGTATGTTGGTTATTTAAGTTCTTCTTCTACGGTTTTCATGGATTGCCTTTGATCAAATGTTGACTTTTGTTAATATGTTGAAATTCCTGATTTTTTTCGTAGGTATTCTTGCTTGCTTTTGAAAAAAATAAATCATAATTCCAACTTAATGAAACTTAAGAATGATTGCAATATTGTTTATTGAAGCAATTTGTAGGTAATCCAACAATTCAACATTCTTTCCAC
This sequence comes from Adenophora triphylla var. japonica, assembly GCA_022495995.1. Taxonomy (NCBI): domain Eukaryota; kingdom Viridiplantae; phylum Streptophyta; class Magnoliopsida; order Asterales; family Campanulaceae; genus Adenophora; species Adenophora triphylla. The sequence continues at coordinate 183,004 of JAFEMH010003729.1, forward strand.
ATTATTAATAACGCACGTGGTTGATGATGTGATTTATTGTGTCGTTACGTTACGTAATAGATACACAATAAATTTTAAAAATCCTTTCATTTAGTGTGAGTTCTACAATCTACGAAATTTAATGTCTGATATGTATTTTTTTTTTTTGCTACCCAGGTTCCCATCTTGGACTAAGTCCTGAACCACCTGTCCTCGGCCCCTCGGTGACTGACGGAGGGTCCGATATGTATTTTGATTGGATGGAGGGTGACTAGTGCTACTTTGTTCTATAACTCAAATACTCTTCCTTTATTGATATATCTTATTCAAACCGTTGGACTCATTTTTTCTGAGAATTGTATATATGTAGGATCCCCGAATGTTGATCAAACGTATATTGTAAGGATCTGTTGGAATATTGTAAATGCAACGAGTAGATTAAGCAAATAATCACAAGGGGCAATCATGTATTCAGCAGTTAATTGTAGTAAATCAACAACATGTGGTACAAGCAATTAAAACATACTTTAATAACAATCAAATAAAAGAAATTAGAACAACTTATCAGGATCAGGATTGATCGAGTTCGAGTTGCTTTTACCCCCAATTCGTGCAATTTCAGGTACAAGCAATTTCCTTCAAGGATAAAACTATCACTGAATACATACAAAGAACGTCTGCACACATGTATAGATTCAACTGTGGCTCTATCTCACTTCGCTCGGATCAAATGCTTGAATCAAACAATGAAACAATTGAGAACAATTTTTGAGAGAAAAAATTACGATATGTATATTTTGTGTATCAAAACTGCAGCAGAAGGTTGTTTTTATACTTGTATATGACAACTAGTTTATTTAGGAAAAGGATTCCTAAACCTAACCCTAATTATGGCCGAAAAACGCTGGCGTGGAAGACAAGTTGTCTCGTACTAGACAAGCCCACGGTGTTCGTCAAAATCTTGAGACAAAGTCTCGTGCGAGACACTAACTGTCTCGTGCGAGATAGGGCAAGAGATTAGTTACATTATGTTAGCAAAAAGTAAGCCTCAAATAAACTTTGACTAAAAAAAAGGTTGCCACGAACCAAACCAATTCATTCAAACGCCCGTGCCCGAATGCTCGAAGCCGAGCGAGCGCACATGTGGTATTTGGGTTCAAGCCACCCAACATGATACTTGAACAAGGGCTCGCAAAGTGCCCAACTATTTAAGACACTTCAACTTCCTTTTCCATTCCCTTATGGGATGGCACACCAAAATGTTTTACATAACCAACAAAAGGGATAGTTGCCATCTCTTTACCTTGTGGGATGTCAACCAAACCAATTTCATTTTTGACATTAAAGAGACTTAAATGTCAAATATTGAGGTCTTAGAACTATGGACTTCATACATAATTTGGCTTTCACCAAAACACCAATTTGCTTCATGGAATAACATACAAATTATACAAGCATTGACTTTGGTCAAACTCAATGAGACCCACAACTGGGACCCACTCTTAGTTAACCCAAGAGCCAAATTTCCAACAATCCCCCCAGGTCCATAATGACAAGACGTGTAAAGATCAACCATGTCATGCTTTTCAGTAATGGTACCTTTCGACTCGAACCACTACCTAAGTTAGTCAACGCAAACTCCCAAAGGATCAGATGAACGGGTGTCTTGAATCTGATGCCTTTGGGCGTAGGGGTCTTGGTTGGTAACAACATGACAAAGGCTATGATAGGTCCTCTATCGCACACTTGACGCATATAGGTCATACGTCTCGATCCTCTATCATTATCATGAGTGCTTTCAAGGAATAACCAATTTCCTCTAGTTGCGGCCAACAACACTCACTTAGTTGGGCCTCTCCAAAGATGTACTGCTAACATCTTGTCTAAAAGACTTGATCCCATTTAAAGTTCTTAAAAACTTTTACTATATTTGCAGTGAAGAGCACTTCCAGGTTATTCAGGGGACAGACTCATACATAAAAAATGTCAATCTGTTTTTAGGTGCTCTGATTCACCCCACAACTTGTTCTACCACATTGAATCTTCTTTGTGGGATCTCCACTTAGATTGATTTGTTTGCTACTGCATATGAATCAGGCGGGGGTTTAGTTCCATCCCCAACTTGAAATATTGAACAAGAACTAACTCAAGTTCTATAATTATGAGGTTAGCTGTTATCCTTGGCGCCATCATAATCAATAACTACACTTCTAGAGACACAAAATCCTTTATAGATCTCAATCTAACTTGGATGTGTGTCCTATATTTTCTTATTATTTAAGTACTCATAATCTTAGACATTTTGTTAAAGATTACTAACAGTAGATTTAGTTGACCATGGCGAAGTACAAACTTTAAGTCAATTAGACCATTCAACTTTATCCTACTCACTTGTACTTATAATAAGTAGCTCAACTTTATCCTACTCACTAGTTGACCAACCTTTTTGAGTTTAAGAACTTGGAATCGTCTGGAAGAAAATATTCCCGTGAGGATAGCCAATTTGAAAAAAGTAGAAAGTCTTGATTTATCTCGAAACGAGTTGTCTGGTGCAATTCCCTCGAGCTTGTCAGGTCTAACCTTTATAAGCCACTTGAACTTTCCTTCAACAATTTATCAGGGAGAATCCCAATAGGAAATCAACTCCAGGCCCTCGATGATCCCTCCATCTATATGGGCAATTATCAACTATGTGGCAAACCACTAGAGCATAAATGCTCTGGCGATGTGAATGAATCATCCGGGCATACCCATGTACATTCACCTCATGAAGAAGACGATGATTCTTATCGAGTATGGTTTTATGCTAGTATTGGACCGGGCTTCATAGTTGGGTTTGTGGGATTTGCAGCGTTTTATATTTCAAAAATTCTTAAAGGCATGCATTCTTTCTGTACAAATTGCAGTAACGACAACATTACTGCAGAAAAAAAAATCCAGAAACGATGAACTATTACGCCTCTTCTCCTGCTTTATGTCTACACTATCTTGCAAACACATACACGTAGCTACACAAAATTATTTCTATACATGAAAAAAAAAAATCAAATTTATTGGTGTGTAAGTTGGAATCTGTAACATAATATGGATATCAATTGATATACCTTGTAATTTGGACATCCTATAAACCTTTTGCTTGGATTATCATCAGACCAAGTTGTCCGAATTGGAGCTACATCGCCACACCTGCAAGTCATACTAATGACGCCTTGACGGATTTCTTCTTTGTCCCCAAAAATAGGTGAATCGTTCATAGATGCTTCCGAGATCTGCAATTGCAACAAAAATTTCGGGAAAAAAAATCTCAACTTTTGAAAATTCCTAAATTTTCATAAACCCTAACAATCAAAATTTTAATGAAAGCAATAATTGTAGAGAAATTTTATATGAAAAACAGAAATGTTGATACGAGTGGCAAACCCTTGAGTATTGCTCCAGGTCAATCAATTAGCTCAATTGATTTTGAGAAACCCCTAAAATTGCTTCATGTTTGTTATTCCACTTCGACTCCCCTTCAAAATATATCCTCACTCGACTCGACTATATCTCTCGGTTTAGCCATGCTTCAATCCCAAACTTATAATTTTTCATACTTTCACACATGGAATTATTAACATTTCTTTCTTTCTTTTGGTCACTTTCCACTTTAACATAAGAGTTTTTTAAGGGCAATATTTTTCAGATTTTCTTCATCTTTTCTTTCTTTTCTTTTCTTTTCTTTTCCTTTCTTTTGCTTTGCATATACTCCCTCCGTGTCGGGTGAATGGAGACTTATTTCCTTTTTAGATCGTCTCACGTGATTGGAGACTGCCCAAAATAAAAATAATGTTGTGAGTTTAATAGTAAAATAGGAGAGAGAATGGGTGGAGGAAATAGTAAATTATAATGGTGTTGTGAGTATTAAAATAATGTAGGAGAGAGAATGAGTGGAGGGAATAGTGACGATTATTTCCTTTTTTTAGTTAGTGTGCCCAATTTTTTGGTGTCCATTGACCCGACACGGATGGAATATATAAAGATTACGAAGAATATTATATATTTAATACTTTGCACATGCCCCTCTTCTCAATACAATACATGACCCTTTTTTTCTTTCCTTTGTTGACCTCTTTCCACTCAAGCCCTTGATTTTTCCAAGCACAATCACCTGTTTTTCATTTATTCCCTAGTTTCACTTTCTTGAAAAGGTGATAAAAATAATGTATAAGTGTAAGAGAAAGATAATGTGGGTATAAAATGAATACGAATGGCAATCTTTTTTAACCCCTCCCCTCACCAGGTGAGAGATTTTCATACTTATTAAAGATTAAAAGGGGTTATAGCGAAAATTTTATAAGTGACTAGAAAGTTTAAGGCTCTCAATAGGGTTCAAAGAAAATAGTCATATATCACTTTTCGAGTAGCCTATTTGATGTGTTATGAACAGTCATACAAACATGTTTTAGGGTTCCCGAGAATGTCATAGTGATCCTATAAAGTTCTTCTAAATTGGTAACAATGATCAAGAAATAACATGGAAGTGAAAGGTGAAGCAATCATAATGCACATGTTTTTATGTAATTATATCCCAATATTGATAATAATACATAGGATTCACAGTTAAAGCACACTCAAATCATCATAGACTTTAGCCAACATCTCAAAATATGAAAAAAAAAAAAAATTAAGATTTTTCAATTTTTTGGAGGGTGAAACTATATATACTCTCCTATAAGCCCACAAACTCGGATAGATGTCTACCCCCAAACTTAAACACATGGTATGTCCTCATAGCATTAAGAACAAACACATGCTTTTGGTTCAAAGGATGACATGACACAACAAATAAATAAAATAAAACAATTAAAACATACCTAGTTGTGTTATCAACGATTCAGTTCTCAACAGTAAAGTAACACACTAGTTTTGATTTTAGTTTTTTATTGACTAATTACTAAAACAATTAAAAGCAATTAAACTAGAGAAACAATTAAAACAAGAGAAAATTCAAATTATGAGAAGAATTCACATATTGGACTTCACAATACCTTCACTCTATTCTATATTTATAAGTAAGGATGTTAATCTCATTCTAGGGTTCATTCACAAAAGTAATGATTGGGACGGTTAGATCGTCGGATTGCAATCATATGGTTGTTTTATATATTATGTATTCTATTACGGCTACATAACCTGCGAAGGTTGAATCAAGCACTTGAGAATTATATAAACCTAAATCCTTTTTAATTCTATTACGACTTCAATTAGATTTATTCATCAAAGTAGTGGTCAATGTATTAATCACCCAAAATTAATGGTCCAATTAATACCCAATTGTTTAAAGGCCAGGATTATCTTAGCATAAAAATGCAACCTTAAACTTAATGATAATTATTTTGAATAACTATAATCAGATTGAATGGAAGAATTAAGACTTATAGCATAAAGATCTGGTATCTTCACATCTAAATCATGAATTTAATGATTTAGCTACTCCTAATTTGAAAAACAAAAACAAACATTAAAGAATTTAAACCTGGAATTGAATTAGGAATAATTGAAACTTGAATCTGAGATCCTTCCCTTACAAACTTGAATTAAAGCTAAAACATAACATATAAAAAACTGTTGGAGATCCTCTATTTATACTAGGGATAGACAAGACCTAAAATAAGGAAAAGAGTATCACAATTTGAAAGAAAAGGAAACTGGGATTTTTCTGAACGGGTTGGGGGATTTTTCTGAACGGGTTGGGAGAGGACGCTCCCCAATTCCAGTGACTTCATATTGTTTTCACCGTTTTGGGAACGGACGCCCCCAATGGTTGGTGCGGACGCTCCCCTCTGTTTCTAGGCTAGTATTTGAATTTTTTCACTAATTCGTCCATGACCCTTTTGCCTCTGACTTGTATAACTGGTCCCAGCCTTCAGAAAATACCTCTAAAGCCCACAATTCACAACCTTTTTCTTCTTTTACCATGTACTCACAAAAATGCATTAAAACACTAACAAAACCCTAGGTTGAACCTTAAACTAGATTGAAGCGTATATCATTTGGACGTGTAAAAACACATCCATCAAATACCCCCAAACTAATATTTTGTTCGTCCCCGAGTAAAAAAAAACATCACTACCCTCTAACTATAAACATATATATATGGAGATAACAGTAAATCTTTTTGGGATGTTCTCAGTATATAAAGGGTTGTCGGCTAGACAAGTCTCATATCCTTACATGCATGCATAGTCAACAAGTGTCAAAAGAAACATGGTATTACAATTGCATTGATGCATCTAACTAATGATTTTCCACCGCGGCCTGACTGATGAGTGAATAGTGGGAGATCATTGCCAACAATGTAAGATTATTTATGGGGTCACTAAGTCATTCTCTACTTCTGTGATGTTAGATAATGCAATTCAAAAGTACACTATGCATAATTTACACAACTGTCAACCCGATTACTCAGTATATAAACAAAATAACGCTTAATAGTGAGTATTCACGACAATTTGTGGGGGCTAGGTTTACGGCTACAATCGAAGGTAAGGACATACAAAACCAAGAAAGTGAACTAAGAAGTCTTCTAATTTACATCATATCCCCACTTACTTGCAACACTCCGCTCACCATGTTCCCCAATGTTTCAACCCTCAAACTTGAAATTTTCATACATTGATAAACCATGGGTTGATAACATTCCCTTTTTCCTTCTTGGGTCACTTCTCTTCCATCTTTTATTCAATAGGGACAGTTTTTTTTTCGTACTACTCCCTTTGTTTTTCAATGCGTTACTTTTATACCTCTTTCCTTCTTTGTCGACCCTTTTCCAATCATTCATAATCTTTCCAAAGTATGACCCCAAAATTTCACTATTATTCCCTAGTTCACTTTCATGAAAAGGTGAGACAATTCTATATAATTGTAAAGGGTAAGAGAGAGGGTGTCGAATGAAGATGAATGGTGGTTTAAATTATCCATTTTTCACAAAAGGCTCAAACGGGGTTCTAGCGAAAATTTTATAGTGACAAAAAATTTTAACGCTCACAATAGGGTTCAAGAAAAATAGCCATATATACCAAGTAACCTCGTGATAAGGACCCCCGAGAATGTCAAAAATAGCCATCATTCCCTAGTTCACTTTCATGTAGTCATGTTATAGGGATCCCAAGAATGTCAAAATGATCCTATAAAGGGCACCTAAATTGGTAGCAATGATCAAGAATAAAGTATCCGTATAGGCCATTTGATGAGAAGGACAAATGGGCTTCAACCCGTTTCTCCCACGGGTTTTTACCAAACAGGTCGGGTCGGGCAACCCGTTTGGCCATCTCTAGTCTCTACTAGGGGTGTAAACGAATCGAATCAAATATCATCGTATTCGATTCGTATTCGTGAAAATATTCGTATATTCGTATTCGTTTGTTGTTCGAATATAAAAATTGATTTGTATTCGATTTGAATTTGATATTTAAATATAAAAGTTGTTTCGTATTCGATTTGTATTTGATTCGAAATTGCTCAAACCCTTCACTTGACCAAACCCTAGAATCAGCCGCCACACATTTTGTAACATCAAAAAACCCCAAATTCACTCACCCATTTAGCTTTCAATCAAACCCATCTTCAAGAAACCCCAAATCCAATTACCCATTTCGATTTTGACCAAACCCATCCTCAAGAAACCCCAAATCCACTCACCCATTTCACTTTTGACCAAACATATCATCAAGAAATACCAGAGATTTACGGGTTAATCCAAGGAGGGATAAGGAGCGAGCGACGTGACCACCGTGGCCTACTTCTTCTTCATGCGGCGTCTTCTCCCATTCTTGGCGAATTATGGGTGAATCTAAGGAGGGAGTGAGTTGTGTAATTACAGATTTGCAGGTGGCTATGGCGAAAGGGAGGAGGCAAGGAGTCGCCTGATGAAAGAGAGAGATGAGGAACACAACGGAGACGGCGTCGGAGAAGAAGGCCGTAAAAGGAAGGGGGAAAGCTAGGGTTTGGAGATCTGGTTTTTAGAGAGGGGGACAGACTGTGTGTGTGTGTGTGTTTAGAGAGAGAAGGGGATGAGATAATTTGGGCTCTGGGTAGGGGAATTTCCATTTAATTTTACTTTTACATATAATATTATATATATATATATATATATATATATATATATATATATATATATATATATATATATATATATATATATATATATATATATATATATATTATAATATTATATATATAATATTCGCGAATACTCGAATCGAATATCGTGAGATATTATTCGTAATTGAATACTTATCGAATCAAAATAAAAATTCGTATTCGAATTCGAATATTTTTAATATGAATCCCGAATACTCGAATCGAATACCGAATCGAATAAAAAAAGTTCGATTCATTTACAACCTTAGTCCCTACCATACCCTCTGTTGTACGATCCTTGACACCCAAACCCAAAAACGTAGAACCTTGGAGGACATACAAGGAACCATAAGATGAAGACATTCCCGAGATTGGATTCAAACAACATGCAATCATTACCAAATAATCATGCTTTAGATAAAGGTTTCATCAAAAATCAAGGATGATACGCTATTCGTGCTACCTTCTCACGATCAAGCAAGATAACATATGTATTTTAAGACTAACACGGCCTTTCTCTCGATGGTTCCATACATTAATCAAAATCCATTAAGTACATGTTAAATCCACGTATTTTCTAATTAAGAATCATCCCTAGACAATTAATCTACTCTCGTGATTAATAGTGCCTAGTTTGATTCATATGGTTCCGTTAATCAATATTCACGGCTAAGTCCATCTCCTGATTAACTAAAATCATATAAATAAGGAAGTCTCCAAAATATATGCATTAAGAGTAATATGAAGAAAATTGATTTAGAATGAAGAAGAAGAAAGAAGCATGATTAAATATGAAGAACACATGATGTTGAGATTCCAACCCTAAGAACTAGGGGGATTACTCACATGCCATTAAAATAACGAGAGAAGAATAAGACATGAAATGATAGAGAAGAAGAGAAATACTTATTCAGATAATGAAGATAGAGACAATGGCTAAAAATAAAACTCAAGAACTTTATTTCTTCAAACTTAGAATTCTGCTCAATAATACTCGATGAATCTCTCAAAATCTGGAAATAATTGATGTTATGGAATACAAATGATACTAGATATGTTTATAATAGTTTCTAGATGCCTAAAACTGATGAATACAATGCCTTTATATAGGCATTTAAGCCAAAAGTTGTTGCACTTCCTCCAAAAGTCACCAAGAAAATCTGCAGTCTTTTGTCTTGGCATGGCCGGGCGCTAGGTTGTGCTAAATGAAAAATTGTGTCTTTCAGCCTCGGCATGATCTGCACGGTCGTGCCAATTTGGCTGCGTGGACGTGCCAACCTGGGTTGCTGCTCCTTGACCTCTTTTTATGCTAACCATGTCCCATACCAAATTTGCTCCAATTTACTCCTGAAATCATGAATCCACCACAAAAACACCCCTATCATAATATCCATATAAAATATGGTAAAATAAACTAAATTTAACTTAAATAAACTAAAATTATGTTAAATGATGCAATTATGTAAATATGAATGTGTTGGGTATGCATACTTTAACCCTTCTAGCTTTAGCTTTAATTTGATTGATACCATAACCTCATCTCTATTTCTGGACTTTAGGCCCATATGTAATGAAGCTTAGACTTCAATTTTTTAGTATAAGTCCATTTTATAGAATAGGTTTATTTAGGCTTGAAGACTTGCACAAGACTCATTGGATATGAGGTTTCAATTCAAAAGGTTTCAGACCGCACGTATGAAACCGCACCAGTAAACCGCTATGTGGAATTCTTACCTTGAAACCGCCTTTGAAGACCACAGTGAAACCTCGATTGGTGAAACCGCGCTGCTTAAACTGCATCCAATGATTGAAGACTTAAAGTTGGACCACTTATGACTGTTGGAATCCACGTTAGCAATATTATAAGTCAACCAAAAAATCTCGTGACTAAATGTCAGACAGTATCTGCAAGGATTCTGAAAAGGTGACAGATGTTCTTCATTCCTTAAATACAGCTGAGGTCTGATCAGCCTTATCTGCAACTTCTGTATCATAGGACAAAAGTGGACACGTGGACCAATCAGACCGCACCAATAATGTACTTGCACAGCTGTATCATAACGACTACTTTCTGGTGTTTGGGTATAAATAACCCCATTCTTAAACATTTGAAGATTGCTTGAGAAATTGATTTTACAGTGAATTCATGGAAAGATTGAAGCTATTCCCAGAAATATTCAACCCTTTGAATCTTCATCTTCTTTCTTCAAGAAAATATCTCCAGCCCAGAAATCAAGCCTTGTATCACCAAGATTTCTTGAGCTCTATATCTTACAGATTCAAAGAGCCTTGATTCTTGTTTTTCACATACACACGTCACTTGATTAATCACATAGATTAATTCATTTGAGATACACTGGTTATAGTCTAGGATTTAATCTTCATAGAATAGATTTTAGATCTGAGTTTGATTCTTGTACTTTGTAATCTCTCTCATACTCTAATATAAAATCTAGCATTAGAAAATCCAAGACTAACCATCTTGGTAGTGGATGTAAATCATTTACGATTGAACCACTCCAAATATTGTGTTCTTATTTCTGTACATTTACTTACTGATCATCACTTATTATTTTGTCCTTTTCTGTTTGATCTTTATATAGGTTATCCATTGTTGTGATTTGTGTTTCTAGTTAATCTTGTCAAAACCTCAGTTTACTGTTTGTGAAAACCGCACACAAAACTGCACCTCTAAACCGCAATCTAATACATAAGAAATTTCGATTTGCATTTTGCAATCCTACTTGTGGTTTTGATACACTGCAAGCGGTTTTGTAAGCAGGAGGTTTAGTTTTCAAAAAGAGGACAAAAATTTTATAATAGCTATTCACCCCCCTCTAGCTGTTTTTCACCCTTGTTGCCACCTTTGGACCAACAAGTGGTATCAAAGAAATACACATTTATAAAACTTCTGTTTTTCAAGCTTAATAGCTTGTGTGTCGATTCGTTATGGCGAACTCAAAAACCATGTCAACGGTTAACTACTCACACATTCCTATTCTGGATGAAGACCACTTTGACATCTGGAAGGTTCGAATGTTAATCCATTTGGAAACCATTGATGAAATTTTTGTGGAGTGCATGACAAATGGCCCCTTTGTTCCTATGAAGGCCAACACCAATCCAACCACCAGTGCTGAAACTCCAGAGGTCATAAAGTTGAGAGCTGAATGGACTGATGAGGAAAAACGCTTAGTTGCTTTGGACAGCAAAGCAAGATTCATCATTTCCGAAACCTTGCCCATTTCAACTCTTCAAAAAGTCATATACAGCAAAACCACAAAGCAGATGTGGGATGCCATTGATAGCTACCTTGAAGGAGATGATCTTTGCAAGGGAAACAAGAGATATGCTGTTTAAAGATCCTGCAACAACTTCAACAGAAAATCAAACGAAACCTTGTGCCAAACTTATGATCGCTACGTTGAGGTAGTTAATGCTTATAGATCTCTTAGCAAAGTTTTAACTGATAAAGAAGTCATTATGACTTTTATAGCTGCTTTGGGTTCAAGATGGGTTAATAAAGCCACATCTCTTGAGGACTCTAAAGATTTAAATACTTGGACGTTAAGTAACTTGTATGCAAATGAGCATAAATTAGATCATATTGAAGAAGTTGAAGGAAAAGGAAAACCACTCTCTATGTTAGTAGTGGAACATGTTGATAAACCATCTACTTCAAATCAAACCTCAGATCCTTCCATCTCAACCTCATCACTCATCGAAATGGATGATGATAATTTTTCCATGTTTGTAAAAAGATTTCAAAAATTTCGAAATTCTTCAAAACCATTTTCTAAATCATTTTCAAAAGCCAAATCTCCAGAACTTTTTCCAAGGCTGCTGATACAAAAAAGAAGAGTGATCTAGTTTGCTATAATTGTAGAAAACCTGGTCACTTTGCATCTGAGTGTCCACAGCCTAGATTTGAATACATGAAAAGAAAACCTCTCCTGCGAAATTTTCTCATCGCAAGGGAATGGTTGCTGAGGAAGAGAACTTAAAAGAGTTAGCAACTTGGATTGAGACAGATTCTGATGAAGGAAGTGAGGATGAAACCGAAGAGGTTAATCTCTGCCTTGTTGCAGACGCTTCTGATGATTCAGATACTGAGTCAGTCGAGTCACTTGATATGGAAGAGGAAAAGATTATTCCTAAGAAAACCTCATATAGGGTTACTAGTGTGGATGATGACATGAAACTCACCCCTAGTATTAAAATTGGGAATAGTTCTTACTCTCGTCCCATTTTCCCCCTAAAATTAAACACCTTCAAAAATTATTTCAACTAAGAAAAATTTGAAAAGGGTGGTGGAAGAGGTTTCTCCCATGGAACATGAAAGGATGTTCAAAGAAGTTGAAGTGATGATCCTTAAATTTCAAAATGTTAAGAAAGCTTTGTCTTTAGCAAATGATGAACTTAAACAACTAAAGACGGAGAAAACTGTGCTGAGGTCTGAAATTTCAATTCTTAAAGACAAAGTAAGAAGCATGTCTCCTCTTACTGATAAAAACCTCATTCTGGAAACTAAGGTATCTGCACTTCAACTTAGAAACGATGACTTGGTTGCTCAAAACAATGACCTCCAAAAGGTAATTGATGAGTGGACCAAATCATGTGTCACCATGGATCAAATTCTAGAATCCCAAAAGGCTAGTGGTGATAAAGAAGGTCAGGGATTCCAAACTGGTGAAAAGTTGAAGTGTGCATCCTGTTGTGAAAATGATGAGGAATTTTTTAAACAAACTCAAGAAATTCCTAAGGAAAAGCATTCCATTTCAAAGGGTAAAGGATAGGAACCAAAGGATAAACTTAACTTCCACTATGTCTACCCTAAGAAGCAATTTGGGAAAAATTCCCAAATGAAAAGGAAAGATTCTGAGGATGAAACCGTAAAGGAGGTTTCAACTGCGGCTGACTGCACTTCTACTTCAACCGCACCTTCTGAAGTATGTTGTGCAGCTGACCGCATGGCTGACCGCCCTTCTTCTTCGACCGCACCTCCTGCCTTCAAAAGCAAGGGGAGCATTCCTAAAAAAACTGTGGTCAAACAAAAAATGACCACCTTTGTCAAAGGCAAAACCTCAGTTCCCAAAACGAATGTCAACCCCAAGAATAGTAAAGAGTTTGCAAAACCTCATGTTGCAAGGAGGTTTCATCACTATTTTGTGTGTTGATGGTTCAGGTCACAAGGCTACAGAATGCCTTTTGATCATACCCAATGCCAGATATAATAATCCTACTTCTGTAAAACAGGTGTGAGTCATCAAAAGATGCTAACCTCAGGACCCAAAAGAATAAAGGGGACCTCGTTTTTAAATGTTTATCTTTCAGGTCCTCTGCTTAATGGATGGTCACTCCAAGTAAAATGAATGGTATCTTGACAGTGGCTATTTAAGACACATGACTGGAGATAGATCCTTACTTGAAGATGTCATTGAAGTCAGTGGTCCATTTGTAACCTTTGGTGACAACAACAAAGGTAAGACCATTGGGTATGGTATTATAAGGAGAGGAAACCTAACCATTGAGAAGGTTTCTTCTGTTGAAGGACTCAAGCACAACCTCCTTTCAATTTCTCAATTCTGTGACAAAAGAATGCATTGCAACTTCACTTCTTCAAATTTCTTCATTAAAGATAGCATTTCTGGAGTCACACTACTCACAGGGATTCGTAAGAGTTATATTTACATTATTGATTTAAATTCTACATGTAGTATTACTAATCTCTATTTTGTAGCTAAAAATGTGAGCAAAAATAGTTGGCTATGGCACAAGCGGTTGAGCCACTTGAACTTCAAGTATCTTGCAAAGATTGGAAGGGAAAACTTCATTTGCGGTTTACCCAAAGTGGGTGACCACCATCCAAAGTAATGCAGTGCCTGTCAACTTGGTAAACAAACTGCATCGTCTTTCACCAGCAAGATCGCACCCTCAACTGCAATATGTTTACAACTGCTTCACATAGATTTGTTTGGACCCGTACCCACTGCTAGCATTGGAGGAAATAGATATACTTTAGTAGTAGTGGATGATTACTCAAGATATACGTGGGTTGAAATGATGATCACAAAAGATGATTGCTATGAAATTCTAACCTCACTCTTTAGACGGCTCCAAACCCAAAAGGAAGACGAAATTGTTAGTGTAAGGTCTGATAATGGAACAGAATTCAAAAACAACGGTGTTGCTCAATATTGTGATGACCATGGAATTGATCACAAATTTTCTACTGCTGGTGTTCCACAACAAAATGGGGTTATGGAAAGAAAGAACAGGACTTTGATTGAGGTTGGAAAGACAATGATATCTGAAGCAAAGCTTTCTCAGTATTTTTGGGCTGAAGTAGTCAACACAGCATGCTTCACTCAAAACTGCTCCCTCATTAACAAAACCTACAACAAAACTCCATATGAACTTTGGAGATGAACCCCCAACATAGCCTTTCTCAAAATCTTTGGCTGCAAATGCTTTATCCTCTATAATGGAAGAGAAAACATAGGTAAATTTGGAGAAAAGGCTGATGAAGGTATTTTTGTTGGGTATGCTAAATATTCCAAAGCTTTTCGTGTTTTTAATAAATCTAGTTTAAAGATGGTAGAATCTGTCCATGTTACTTTTGATGAACATTCTCTCCTTGAGCCACATTTGGCTCCAAATGTTGCTGATGATTTTGTTGAGACTAATGAAACAGGTGAATCTTCCAAAACCGCACCTAAATCTCAAGAACCACAAAATCCATCAACTCAAGGAAATCCATCAACCTCAACTGAAATTCCCTCAAACAATTTTGAAACCGCACCTGATGTTCCAACTCTAGATGCAACCTCAAGGGAAGATTTTGATAAGAACTCACCCATTCAACTTATTGAACCTCTTCATCAACTTACATTCAATGACTTCACTAAAGGATCTAACGATGTTCCATTAGAAGATCTTCAGCAAATCTCAGTTCAACCAGATTTACCCCCCGAGGTTCATGAAGTCAACAGTCACCCTCTCTCAAATGTGATTGGTGATTTATTTTCTGGAGTTCAAACAAGGAGATCAAACTATGACGAGCATATTTCTTTGTTATCTCAAATTGAACCCAAGAAAGTTGATAAAGCACTCCAAGATTCCAGTTGGGTCGTTGCTATGCAAGAAGAACTCAACCAATTTGAAAGATGTAAAGTTTTGACATTAGTGCCTAGACCTCATGATCAAGGAGTGATAGGAACAAAGTGGGTGTTTAGAAACAAGATGGATGAGAATGAAAGCATCACCAGTAACAAAGCAAGGTTGATTGCACAAGGATATAGGCAAGAAGAAGGAATAGACTATGACAAAACTTTTGCTCCAGTTGCAAGACTAGAAGAAATCAAAATTTTCTTGGCCTATGCATCTTACAAACGTTTCAAGCTATATCAAATGGACATTAAGAGTGCTTTCCTCAACGGTGAACTTCAAGAAACCGTGTATGTTGCTCAACCTCCTGGATTTGAAGACTCCAAATTTTCAAATCATGTCTACAAACTTCAAAAGGCTTTGTATGGACTCAAACAAGCTCCTAGGGCATGGTATGAGACTCTATCAAAATTTCTATTAGAAAAAGGCTTCAAACGCGATAAAATTGATACAACTCTATTCATTGCTAAATATAATAATCATTTGTTACTTGTTCAAATTTATGTTGATGATATTATTTTTGGCTCTACTAATGAATTATTGTGTAAGCATTTTGAAAAGCTAATGAAAAGCAAGTTTGAGATGAGCATGATGGGAGAATTGACATTCTTCCTTGGGCTCCAAATCAAACAATGTGATGAAGGAATCTTCCTCAGCCAAGCCAAGTACACAAATGATTTAATCAAAAAGTTTGGACTGGAAAATGCAAAAGCGTACGATACTCCCATGGCTACCGGCAATAAACTAGATAAAGATCTAAAAGGTAAGAAGGTTGATCAAACCTTATATCGAGGTATGATTGACTCATTACTTTACTTAACTGCTAGTAGGCCAGATATTATGTTTAGTGTTTGTGTTTGTGCTCGTTATCAAGCTAATCCTAGAGAAGCACATTTAAGTGCGGTCAAGCGTATAATCCGCTATCTCTCTGAAACTACTAATCTTGGACTTTGATTTCCAAATATTCGAATTTCAAACTTGTAGGATATTCAGATGTAGATTATGCAGCTTGCACTATTGATAGAAAAAGCACTAGTGGAACTTGTCACTTCCTTGGAAATAGACTAGTTGCTTGGGCCAGCAAGAAGCAAGCCTCAATTTTAGTTTCAACTACAGAGGCTGAATACATTGCTTCTGGAAGTTGATGTTGTCAAATACTTTGGATGAAGCAACAGTTGGTGGACTATGAGATTGATGAAGGAAATTGCCCAATCATGTATGACAGCACATCAACAATCTCAGTCTCCAACAACCCTGTCATGCACTCAAAGACAAAGCACATAGACATCAAGTATCAATTTCTCAAAGACCATGTGGAAAAGGGGAACATCCATTTAGAGTATGTGGGGACAGATAATCAAATTGCTGATATCCTCACCAATGCTCTTGACTCCAAGAGGTTTTCATTCCTCAGAGGAGAAATATGTATGCTTGAACTTAAATAAGTCCATAATTTTTATTATTAACTTGTTTGCTAAGTATGTGTTTTAGGTTAAAAATCCTCTTGACCGCATGATCAAAACCGCGTTTCAACACTTAGAGAATTTTTTACTGATTTTCATTTCTTAAGCTTTGAAGAAGCTTCAAGCTGTTTGATATTTTTTTACTTATTAAAAAAACTTTATTATTTTATTTTTTGTTAATATCAAACTGAATGCATGCCACATGGACCCATGTAAGTTTTCTATATTTATTATTTGGCCCTTGTCTTTCTTAAGACAAAATTATTTGTATAAGGGTACTTTTGCAAATATTTTCCCACATTTTTTTTCAAAATTTAAATGCATTTAATGCAAAATAAATATTTGCATTAAAACCTTTCTTTTCAGCTGTCACTAGACTGGACTGTGTGCAGAGAAGGTGAAGAGGTGGGAGTGTACTGGTGGTACACTTAGTGGGAAGTGGAACCATCATCAGCTATTTACACTCCACCCAATAACCACCTATATATACCATATTAGTGCAACTGCTTACCTCTTTACACTGCTTTCTCTGTCAAACATACTTTCTTTGTCTTTCTCAACCACTTTCTCTCTCTCTCAAACTCTCTCTATAAACCTTTACTTGTTCAAACTGAAAATTATAATGGCTGC
This sequence comes from Adenophora triphylla var. japonica, assembly GCA_022495995.1. Classification (NCBI taxonomy): domain Eukaryota; kingdom Viridiplantae; phylum Streptophyta; class Magnoliopsida; order Asterales; family Campanulaceae; genus Adenophora; species Adenophora triphylla. The sequence continues at coordinate 200,364 of JAFEMH010003729.1, forward strand.
TAAGAGACAAAGAGATACAACAATCCCTAGAGTAGCCAAGAAAGCCTTCAACGACCTGGTATGATTTCTAAACTCAAATCTTTACATTTCTGTAAAACTGCCATTGTTAAATAGTGATAAACTGTTCGTATGCTTTCTATTCATTTTGGATGATTATTTTCTTATTTATTGCTCATTTTGTTTAAAATTTGTTGGGTTTTACTCGTTTTGATGTTTAGAATCTATCTATGTTGGTCATTTGATGATCTAAACATCTAAAGGTTGCTAATTTTGGAAATTTCAGTTTAAGGGTTTTCGAAACCCATTTTTGTGTTCTTCATGTTTCTTGATGATTCTGGGAAAAAGACACAATTTTGTTTTTACATTGTTGTTCTATATCTTGTTAGGATCATTTTGATATGTTTTTTTATTGATTTTGGTTAAGTTTTATGCTGCCTCTGTTCTTGGTGTTCATGACTGTTCTTCATGTTCTTGGAATATTCTTGAACTGTTCATATGTTTTTCTGAAAATCTTCATATGTTGGATTGCATGATTCCCAAATTCTGTTTTCCATACTTAGAAAATTTTTGGAAATTTTGTATCTGAATATGCCTTAGAACCTCATATCTCCAAACCGCATGCCTCCTTAGGTCAAACTGCATGCTTTCTTAGGTCTAAACCGCTTAGGTTAAACCACATGTTGAAAATGCTTGTTAAAAACCGCATGTTTCCTTTTAATGAAAACCGCAAGTTGAAAATACTTGTTAGAAACTGCATGTTTCCTTTAAATGATAAACCGCATGTGAAAACCGCGTAAGTATATTATTTTAAACCGCATGCTATTTCTCACTTGTCATTTTGCATTCTTGAGTCTTACTTAGCATATAGGTTGGAAACCATAACCATCCCTAACAAACCCTTCATTGAAGTGTGGGATAAATTTGGTATAACAACGCCACGTACTAGTGACTACACTCTTTAAGTCTTCATGATTATTTCTTAATCCTAAATTCATAGTTCGATTGGAGTTGAGAAATTTCACTTTCTCAACCGCACCATTGTTAAACTGCATGGGTGCTTAAACCGCAAGTGAACTGTGATCTCTTACTATGGATCTAACTTTATATTTTCTTTCTTTGTAGGATCCCCACTTTTTCCTACCTGGATGGGAAATAAATGACGTTGAGCTGAATCATGATGCTTTAGGCAGGGAGATGATCAGAAGGATGGATTTCTCAGGTATCCTTCCTCTATTCACCAAGAAGCAGACCTATACAATTCCCTCCTTTGTAGGCCAGTTCTACTCAAATGCAGTTCCTGGAGAAAGAATTCTAAGTAATGGAAAGAAGATTCCTTGCCTGACCGCTAATATAGAAGGGATGGATGTGTCCATTGACTACATGGATATTCGGAATGCTTATGGATTCAATGTCCCAGCTATTGAAGAAAGAGTTACTCAGGAAGTCCAATATGCAACCGCATCAAAAATATCTGGAATTCCAACATTGACTAGAAAATACAAGGCGGTTCCTAGAAAAGAGTTTGGTGAACTGATGAACCATATGTGCTTCCTTGTAGGGAAATCTGTCTGTGGCAAGAACGGCAACCACAACAACTTCACCAGCCATCAGTGGATGTACTATTGTGCTATATATAATGACATGCCTCTTCATTGGCCCAAAATCCTCATGAGAGAATTGTCTTCCCACATTGACACTTACAAGTCCAAGGAGGTAGGAGTTGTTCAACAGTGGAGACCATTTTGCAGACTCCTGACCGCAATTTTTGCTAATTATCAACATCTTGAGGAGCACAGACTAGAGAATCCTGACTTGATGGATGAATGGTCAGATGAAGAAACTTTGGGACTAAATGTTTGTCACCTCTTCAGATTCAAAAATGGAGATGATACTTACAAACAAATTTGGGATGCTGACACCCTTCCCACTAAGGAGCATTACATTCCTATGAACCCTGAGACCGCTGACAAAGCTGTTGGTAAAGCGGTCAAGAAGGCCAGAAAGTAGAAGGTCATGGCTGAATCGCCTCTCAAGAAGACCAAGACTGCACCAGCCCCCAAACCGCGTCTTACTGATGGTGCTGGGCCAAGCCAACCAAAGAAGTTCAAGAAGAATGTTCTGGTATTTGTGCTACCTTTTCATGATCAAGCAAGATAACATATGTATTTTAAGACTAACACGGCCTTTCTATCGATGGTTCCATACGTTAATCAAAATCCATTAAGACCATGATAAATCCATGTATTTTCCAATTAAGGATCATCCGTAGGCAATTAATATGTTCTCGTGATTTATAGTGCCTAGTTTGATTCATATGGTTCTGTTAATTAAGATTCACGGCTAAGTCCATCTCTTGATTAACTAAAGTCATATAAATAAGGATGTCTCCAAAATATATGCATTAATAGTAATATGAAGAAAATTGATTTAGGATGAAGAAGAAGAAAGAAGCATGATAAAATATGAAGAGCACACGATGTTGAGTTTCCAACCCCAAAAAACTAGGGGGATTACTCACAAGTCATTAAAATAACGAAAGAAGAACAAGACATGAAATGATAGAGAAGAAGAAATACTTATTCAGATAATGAAGATAGAGACAATAGCTGAAAATAAACCTCAAGAGCTTTATATATTTCTTCAAACTTAGAATTTTGCTCAATAACACTTGATTAATCTCTCAAAATCTCAAAATAATTGATATTATGGAATACAAATGTTACTAGAGTATGTTTATAATAGTTTCTAGATGTCTAAAACTGATGAATACAATGCCTTTATATAGGCCTTTAAGCCAAAAGTTTTGGCCCTTTCTCCAAAAGTCACCAAGAAAAACTGCCGCCTTTTGTCTTAGCACGGCCGTGCGTTATAATTTGAAACGGTCATGCCAAATGAAAAATTGTGTCTTTCAGGCTCGGCGTGATCTGCACGATCGTGCCAATTCGGTTGTACGGCCGTGCCAACCTGGGTTGTTGCTCCTTGACCTCTCTTCATGCTAGAAGTGTTCTAAATCACCACGAACTATGTCCCATACCAAATTTGCTCCAATTTACTCTTGAAATCATGAATCCACCACAAAAACACCCCAAGCAAAATATACGTATAAAATATGATAAAATACACTAAATTTAACTTAAAATAAACTAAAATTATGTTAAATGATGCAATTACGTAACTATAAATGTCTATAAAATAGTCATTTATCAGGAACATATATTTCTCACTTTGTTCAACGTACAAAAATTACCACCCGAAGTTCGCACCCTGATAGAACCCATCCCAACTACCTTGCAAATAGAACCATTAGGAATATAAATATCATCCCTTCCGTCTCCTCGTAATTTGCAAACCATTCTCTGCGCGAACACATGTGATAAGAACCCCCAGAATCAAGAACCTATATATCTTTCATACCTTTGTCTTATTCGATTACTAGAGCATAGTCCTCCTCACCGTCTTCTGCCATAGCTGCAGTTGATCCAAATTTCTCCCTCTTATTCAACCTGGGACATTCACATTTCCAATGCCCCTTTTCCTTGCAAAACTGCAGACATCTCCAGGTCTTGGACCCCTTTAAGAAGAACTCTTGTTTCTCCTACCTTGGCCCTTATTGCCTTCGACAACCAATCCTGCTGACTGAGATTCTATAGATATACCACTTGCCTTGCGGCCAAGATCTCTAGTCTAGAGATTATTCTTAACCTCTTCCAAAGTAATCGTATCCTTACCGTTAATGCAGAAATCCACAAATCCATCATATGACGGTGATAAGGAGAAACACAAAATAAGAGCAGCATCCTCATCTTCAACCTTAACAAAAATATTACGCAATTTAAGTAATAAAGATGTAAACCTGATTGCCGAAAAGAAAAACTATTCTTCCCATTAAACTTGTCAACTGGTGATTTGATTCCTGATCCCATCTTCTTCTTCTGCAGCGGAAAGACCCTAGACCTTTATCAACCTGATCGGCACTGATACCAGTTTATTATAACAGATCTATATAGAAGACAGAAAATAAATCAATCACACAACATAACGATATACGTGGTTCACCAACTTGGCTACGTCCATGGGCAGAGGGCAAGAATATTATTATCAACTGGCAATCACCGAATACAATCTCTAATCTAACTACACGAACTTCTTGATCACAAGAATTCACAATTGTGCAAACCCTAGGTCTAGAGGAATAGAGAGACAAGAAAACCCTTGGAACACCTAGAATTATTAACCTCCAACACACTAGGAATTATATCATCAAAACTGCTAGGGAATAAGGCTTATTTATACTACCTATTCTTTCCAGCAACATGGCGCGGTCGCTCCCTCAGCACCGCGTGGTCGCCCCTTCCATCTGTCATAGGAATTACTGATTTGCCCTTGTTCAATCCCTTGATTTGGCTTTCCCAAATTAGATGGCATCAAACCCAACATTAACAGTGAAAAAAAACACCGCAACTTTAATTTATCCTCCGTGACTCTAGTAGTTAGAGGGAAAGACTGGTCAATAGTCAGGTAGTCACGAATAATGTTCAAGGGATCATCAGTTGCTCCCCCGTAAAAGCTAGGTAACATATTAAAGTGTTGTCATTTGAGTTCATACCTCTTACAACCGGTGGCAAGACAATGCAGGATGAATTTGCATCAATTTTAGGACTAAAATAGTCCTTCATGTGATGAACAGCTGCTTCATCTCTCATTATTATTACTTGTTCTTCCTCGGTGAAAGAAGTCTCTATTTTACTTAATTGTTCTTCTGCCCCGGTGACAGATGTTTTCGATACAGTTTCTAACTCGACTAGGGGAATGCCCCTTTCAAGCTGGTCTATGTCGTCTTTCAAAGGAACCAATAGGGGTTTTAATGATTTTTCACCAAGCATACGATGTTAAAAATTGAACTGTAGATTACAGAACAAGCCCGCGGCAAGGGTTCCAAAAACTTGATAGAGTAAAAACCTACTAGTAATAAAAATACTAGCAAGGCGCACTAGTTACCGTAGCAGTAACGTTCGAAAGCGAGGGTCTATCCCACAAGGACTTGTGTTATCAGTGATTCAGTTCTCAACAGTAAAGTAACAAACCAGTTTAGATTTTAGTTTTTTATTGACTAATTACTAAAACAATTAAAAGCAATTAAACTAGAGAAACAATTAAAATAAGAGGAAATTCAAATTACGAGAAAAATTCATAGGTTGGACTTCACAATACCTTCACTCTATGCTATTTTTATAAGTAAGGATGTCAATCTCATTCTAGGATTCATTCACAAGATTAATGATTGAGACGGTTAGGTCGCCAGATTGCAATCATATGGTTATCTTTATATAATGTATTCTATTACGGCTACATAACAAGCGAAGAACGAATTAAGCACTCAAGAAATATATAAAACTAAATCCTTTTGAATTCTATTACGGCTTCAATTAGATTTATTCACCAAAGTGGTGGTCAATATATTAATCACCCAAAATTAATGGTTCAATTAATACCCTATCGTTTAAAGGCTAGGATTATCTTAGCATAAAATTGTAACCCTAAAACTTAATGATAATTATTTTGAAGAACTAGAACGAGATTGAATGGAAGAATTAAAACTTATAGCATAAAGATACGATATCTTCACATCCAACCCATGAATTTAATGATTTAACACCAATTTTTCTTACCCCAAACCCCCCTTCGACTGTCCCAGCCGGTTTCAGCCCAAAAAACCCTCCCGAAATGTCACCGAAATGCCGCCGAAATGACGGAAATTCGAGTGCGAACGAGAGTTAACTAGGGGAGGTTTTGCCTACGTGAGAGCATAATTTCTCTCCTCTTTAAACACCCTAAAGCAACCTGCTTGAGGCGAATCCCTCATTTCCCAAACAAAACACTTTTCAAACACTTTTCGTATCCAATAAACGATTCCTAGGAAGATAGAGCCGAAACCTAACGATTGGTAAACTCTCTTTCTCAATCTAAATTTTCATCCCCTTTTACGTCTTATTCGCAATTTCTGTTCCGATCAAACTCTTCAAAATGTAGACACTACATTGTCTCCGAGTCAAGAAATGACCCTCTCTTTATTACTATTCTCTTTCGAAAAGAGTAATCTAGATTAAAATGGGAGATCTTGACTCGTCATTTATGACTTTATCTTATTATGTCTTTTACCATCCGAGTCGTTTGACTTGTTGATTGTCCTTTACCGTTCGAGTTATTTGACTCGTTGATTGTCCTTTACCGTCCGAATTGTTCAATTCGTTGATTTGTCATTTACATTTCTGTCATTTACCGTCCGAATCGTTTGATTCATTGATTTACCATTTACATTTCTGTCATTTACCGTCCAAACCGTTTGGTTTGTTGATCGCATTTACTTTAACATCCGAGTAAAGAAATTGACTTGTCGATCGTCATTTCATTACTGTCGATTACTTTAAACGTCTTTTCTTTACTGTCATTTTATCAAAAAAGGGGTAACGTTATAATACCCGATTCAAATCAAAATCTTTTCCTTACTATCATTCTTATCATAAAAAGGGAAACGTTATAATGCCCGACTCATTTCAAAACCCGCCATTCAAACTCATTTTCAATTCAAGAAAACCGCCATTCAAACTCATTTCCAAGTAACACAAACACACACACACGCACAATTTTCGAGAAAGTTAGAAAGACTCGTCAATACGAGGCATTTCGGGTGAGCACAATTTATCTCTTCCCGAGGCATAACGTGACCTCCAAACCTAACAATCTCTGTTCAAAAGCCTTTTTCAAAGTTTTGGCTCATAATAAAAACAATCTCTGTTCAAAAGCCTTTTTCAAAGTTTTGGCTCGTAATAAAAATGGCATGGCTACTCTCTTTTTTCCTTTCGTGAAATTCATCCGTGTCCTGCTTCTCGCGAAACAAATCGGCGGACGCGGTCCGGGGCCACTTTCGGATTCAGGTAATTTCAGTTGGCGACTCTGCTGGGGACTTGGCGTGTTTTTCAAAACTGCTTTTATTTTAAAAGCATTTCTGTGGGTCAAACTTTCATTTACCCTTTCTCGTTTCTTGTGTGTGTTTTCTTGCTATGGCGTGTTACTTGCTTTTTCTTTCAAAAATAAAAATTTTAAACCAATTTCGGTTTTCAAAACATTGGAATGTTTTCAAAAAAATGTGTTGCTTTTCATCCTTTGAAATCATAACATGTTTCGTGCATATCTGTTTAATAAATTGGTGTTCGACCAATATTTTGAACTGCTCATAAATTCTTTAAAACACATTCTGAAAATCTTTGTTTTACTCAGAAAAAGAATTTAGTGACCGCACACAACGCGCACTGTTACCATGTACACTTGCACACTACAACCCTTAATCCGAGGTGACCGTTCAGCTGCAACTTGATTGGCCTTCCTATGCCTCTCTCATGTGCACAGGGTCATCCCAAATAGCCCATCCTTGCCCGTGTAACCATGCACTCTTTGTGTCACACTTCGTCCAAGGCCTTGGTTGGTTTTTGGCTTAGTTCGTGTCATTAAGCCTAAGTGTATTTTTTACACCGATCTCCCTCAAAAGTCAAATCTTAAAAGTTGAGATCAAAGGTCGTTTCTCGACCCGGAGTCTTAGCTTTTGAATTTGACGCAGAACTGTGTTAAAATATACCTGAAGGTTCAATATAACACAGTGTCATCAAACCTTCAACATTTGAACCATACCAATCACAACTTGGCCAATGCCAAGAGCTAAGGCCCCTCGCGAAAGCGAGTCAAAGAGAGGTCATGCCGAAATTTTGCCACAATTTCTGCCTTAACTCGAGGATGTTGACTTTGACCGTGACCTGCATGGCATATGCGTCGAAAGTTTGCATGACCTGCTAGCCTTAAGTTCACTTTTTCCTTTTGTCGGTGGAATCCGCTGCCCTATAGGACCTTCGCTCGGGATTGTCCGTCCTGAGAAGACAATTTACAGGTGAAAAACGAGGGGTCTATAGATGTAGTATCGGGATCCACTGATTTAGGACCTAGAGTAGTTGCTAAAAAGAAGAGCAATCTTTTCCAACCATTTAGGATTCTGAGAAGACATGTTTTCAGTGAACTTGAACATTTAATAAAATGACAATTGCATGGTCCCTTTTTTTTGGAATATTTCATATCTCGACCTTTCACAGTCAATCGTGACCTTCCAGGGTCCAATGTCTAATCCCGACCTTTCATGGTCAAATATTTAATCCCGACTTTTCACGGTTCGATCTCCAATCCCGACCTTTCATGGTCAAATCTTTAATCTCGAACTTTCACGATCCGATCTCCAATCCCGACTTTTCATGGTTAAATCTTTAATCCCGACCTTTCATGGTCCGATCTCCAATCCCAACCTTTCATGGCCAAATATTTAATCCCGACCTTTCGTGGTCCCATCTCCAATCCCGACCTTTAATGGTCAAATCTTTAATCCCAACTTTTCATGGTCCGATCTCCAATCCCGACCTTTCATGGTCAAATCTTTAATCCCGACCTTTCATGGTCAAATCTTTAATCCCAACCTTTCACGGTCCGATCTCCAATCCCGACCTTTCATGGTCAAATTTTTAATCCCGACCTTTCATGGTCTGATCTCCAATCCCGACCTTTCATGGTCTGATCTCCAATCCCGACCTTTCATGGTCAAATCTTTAATCCCGGCCTTTCACGGTCCGATCTCCAACCTCGACCTTTCATGGTCAAATCTTTAATCCTGACCTTTCACGGTCCAACTTCGATCCCGATCTTTCACAGTCCAATTTTCGATCTCGACCTTTCACGGTCCAATTCTCGATATCGATCTTTCACGGTCCAACTTCGATCTCGACCTTTCACGGTCCAACTTCGATCCCGACCTTTCACAGTCCAATTTTCGATCTCAACCTTTCACAGTCCAATTCTCGATATCGACCTTTCACGGTACAATTCTCAATATCGACCTTTCACTGTCCAACTTCGATCTCGACCTTTCACGGTCCACTCCGATATCGACCTTTCACCGTCCAATTTTCGATCGCGACCTTTCACGGTCCGATTTTCGATCTCGACCTTTCACGATCCGATCTTTGATCTCGACCTTTCACGGTCCAATCTCCAATTTCAAATCTCAACCTTTCACGATCTCATCTCTAATCACGACCTTTCACGGTCTCATCTCCAATCGCGACCTTTCACGGTCTCATCTCCAATCGCGACCTTTCAAGTTCTCATCTCCAATCGCGACCTTTCACGGTCTTATCTCCAATCTCGACCTTTCACAGTCCAATCTCCAATGTCAGATCTCGACCTTTCACGGTCCAATTTTCGATCTCGACCTTTCAAGGTCCAATCTTTTCTGACCAGTTAGGATTCTGATAATACATGTTTTAAGTAAACTTAAGCAGTAACTGCACGTTGCACGAGCCTAAAAGCCTTGAGCCAAACACCTCTTCTGAAACCTAAGCCCTACCTTTCGTTCCCTGCAGCGAGCAAAGAGTGGTTCAGAATCCCGGGTCGTCGTCTCTTCAGCATTACAGTTACGGAATCGTCAGATAATTCCTCAGTTTCCTCAGTTCCTACAGTTAGATCCTCCATAATGATAGATTCGCCGAGAAATCGTGACGGGAATGGAACCCCGCCACCGGTAAACGACATGACATTGGAAGAAGCCATCCGGGCTTGCAAGGTCCACGAGAAACAGAAAGAAGATCAACAGAACTTCATGATACAGATCCTGAATGAGCGAGGCATCATGGTTATTCCCCGGTCAGATGGTACCTTTGATCTAATCAAGGACGACAATTAGTGCAGTGTTGGATCCTCTCAAACAGATCCAAATAGCTTTCAATATCCTCCTGGGTCCACTCCTTTCTGTCCCACTCAATATGCTCAGAATTCATTGGGTTTCGCCCCCATGACTTTTCCGGCCCATTACTTAGAGCATCCTTCATTTGCTCCAGCTACTTCATGGCCTCAAATCCCTCAATTTCAATAGTACCCACCAATTTATGCTCTGTTCCCTCAAAACCAGTTTGTCCAACCTCCCCTCAAATACGGCGGCAGATTATTAAAGGAACACCCAACTGTCTCGGGTTTCTTACCCTCGTTTATTCCTATTGGATCTGATGAATTTACCATTTGATCCCATCAACCCCCTATTATGGTTCCCTCTGTTAGTGGACCTTTGGTTACGGGTTCCAGTAGTTCAAAAGTTTCTATTGACCCGCATGTGGTTATGCTGGCGAAACAGAAGACAGACGAAACTATGGGAGAACTTTACAAGGAACAGATCCAGAAGCTTTCCGAAATCATGAAGTCACTGCCTGAGGATGAACAAATGAGAATCTTGCAGTCATGTTTGAAGCCATCAGTAAGAGCATCAGCCAGCCATCACTTCTATCATGATCTCCATGCCATGGTCAACGCGGGTTCCCAATTCTAGAAAGACTTCAAAGAAAAGTCAGCCCCGAGTCTAGCCCCTTCTTATCACTACAGGGCAGCCCCACCTAATTCAATATCTACCCCAAACAAAGGGAGGGAGGTTGCCAAAGCAGTCCATTATATCCAGAATAGTGCACTACAAAGAAATGGTGGTCCCCCAAGACAACGACAGCACTATGATAATTTTGGGATACCCCTGAGCGAGGTATTCGATCATGTAGTGAAGCAAGGTCTCCTCAAACCTATGGAAAATTACCAGCCCAAATTCCCGAATGCCAACTGGGATGTAACCAAGCATTGTGATTTTCAGAAATACCACGATCATGCTACCGACAACTGCACAGCTTTGAGGAAAGCAATTCAAGGATTGATTGAAGAAGGAAAGTTGGAGCGCCCCCGCGGCCCCAATACAGACGGAAATCCGTTCCCTCGGAACAATGAGATGAACAATGGGAACACAGCCCGACAAAACAACGACTCTTCCGGGAGGCAACCTTTCCTCCGCCTCGACAAGCTAGACATGCCTCTAAGTAAAATGTTAGAGGGATTGATCAAAGAAGATCTGCTCAAACCTATGGAGAATTACAAGCCAAGAAATCCCCCTGCCAACATTGACGTGAACAAGTATTGCGCCTTCCACTAGTATCATGGGCACATAACTGATAGTTGCTTCGGTCTGCGATATGAAATTCAGAATTTAATAGAAGACGGAAAGCTTAAGCGTCCTGGCAGTTCAGCAACAAAAAGCAGCTAGATTAGGGGCTACCTATCCTAAAGATTCGTCAACTATCTTTTAGTCAACCTTCGTAGGTTCTAGTACTTTCCTCGTTCAATCAAGTCCTCCTCGGACATTGTAGTTAATCGTAATTTTCTATAAAAAAAGTCTTTTTCTTTTCTTGCTAGACTTGAAACATTATTTGCACACCTACATTACATTTAATGAAATGGTTATATCATATATGATCACTTGCATTGCTCAACAAATAATCTCTGGAAATAATTAATGTTCTGATTAATCTGTGTGAGAAAGTCAATTAATTCCCTCCCTATACACCTTCCTTACCTCATAAAGGCCTCCATCTAGCCACCATACACTTTCCAAATCATGTCCCCACCATCACCTTGACCAAGTCAACGACGATGACAACATCATGGAACAACAAAAGGTTGCTCAGGATTAAAATATTGACCTCATGTCGACAACAACCTAGGGGCTTGCTTCGCCCTTGTGTGCATCAAGAAAGTTCAAGCAGGGGCTTCAAAAAAAATGAAGCCAAGGACCCAGCACCGCCAATCAGAAGCTTAAGAGATGGGAAAATTTAAAGCTCGAAGAATGGAAGTTGGCAATAACAATGGAGCAGTTTAAGCAAAGGCAAAAACATATCATAAGTCCTTACGCTATATTCAAATTCTTTCTTCCCCGAGGAAAGACGACGATCAAGAAGCAATGGAATCATTGAAGTAGCCGTCAAAAATGACTTGTCAAGGAATCATCTCAAGGCCCGTGCCTCATCATCCAACCTTCCTATCCAAGCCTTTTCACCAAAGGGACCATAAATATTCATACCATTTCCCAAAGCCAAACACAGTTCAAGCCAGAACTACGGCGACCTGAGCTCCTTACACTGAGGGGAACGTAGGCAACCAGAAATGGTCCTGTCATAAACACATACAAATCCCATAAACCTGGTCTCATCGATGACCTCCCCTATACAAAGACCTTTCTTTCACACATAGCCAACTTTGATCCTCGACATCGGTTGACTTTCTTTTCATGATTAATCAAGACGTTTGTTCATATCGAGATTAGTGGTTGAGTAACCCAAAAATTAACAAAGGGTTTTAAGCAATCTTGTGATCATTGTGAATAAAACAAATTTTCAAATGTCTCGACAAGTCTTCTTTTTCTACGATAATAGGAAAAATAGAGCTAAACACTGTCTTTCTGTCAGCAAGAGCTCCCATACACTTTTTCAAACCTCTCTATGCTCATACTCTATCAAAAGAGTTAAAACCAAAGTGAGTTTTGGTGCCTGCATTAAACTAGGGATTTACATAAAATCGGGATTCGTTCCCACTTCTAAAATATGTCCTTGCAAGTGTACATTACAAGACATTTCTTTTACATTTTGGTTGTCTGATCGAAAAAGAAAAAAAATCAAGGACGGTTGCCTCGTCTGGCTACACAAGGTTCAACTCATATTGGGGCTGCATTGGATTCACTCCAGGACCTCCACAGAAGACCGGCGCTTCCTCCAAAATGGGGCTTCACCAAGTCATTTCTTCGGACTGAGGCTTTGCCGCGCGAAGAGAGTTTTTTTTAAGGTCTACTTCGAGTTTCGATTTATGGGGCTTGTCAAAAGTATTTTTTGGCGTTGAGGTTTTATCCAGAATTGGGGCTTATCTTATGCAACTTTGAAAGTAAGAATTTGAAAGAAAGACTTTGACCGAGATTCGAAGTTTAAATCTAAGATTGGAGTTTGAATCCTCATGACACTTCTTGGCAGCAGCAGCAGCAAGGGCAGTTTTTTCCACAACCAAGTGATATCATCCCACCTACTCAAACAACTACCAAAACACATTCGGATACATCCCCAACACATTTTTGCACATACGATCTCTCTCACAGTGCATTTGCGCAAAAATTCGTCCTGGGCTCGTGCAACAGTACAAATAATAATAATAGTAGCAATAAACTTTACTTGTTCAAATCTGTTGTTCAGTGCATTTCCGTCATTATTTATTAATTTACTTGCTTATCTGGTTCCGTTAAAATGCCCAAAGTAAATAAAAGCAATCATGATAATAATAAGATGTACAAAGTTTCGCCCAGAACAAGGGCATCCCAAATGAAAATGAACAATATCCAAAATAAGTTGTACATAGCTATCTAAAAGCCACAGGGCTATGCCGAATCCTGCTCCTCATCCATTGCATCCGGCTCAACGTCTGCTGAATCTTGCTCGTCTTCCGAGCACTCAATAAACTGTGATGCCGCAATGGGATATGTGGCAAAGAGATAGCTCATGAAGTCGTCCACTCCGGTGACTGAAGAATAACGACCCTGCGCCTGGGATCCCGAAGGTCCCCCATGCTCAAATCCTGAGTAAGAAGAATAACGGGCTAGCGACCCAAAAGCCTCAACCTGGCGATCAGGAAACTGTCCAACATGCCGCTCCACATCTATCCCACCAGTTGCGGAAGATTCTCTAGCAACAAATGGCCTAGAGGGCATAGGCTCATGAACTGCCGCACTTCTCCTGGAACCACACTGTATATAATCAAGAAGTCGCCGGGCAAAAAACCTGTCATTCCTTTCAGACGTCGGACCGCCAAGTGGTGAGTACATCCCGAGACCTGCAAATCAGGGAAGCAATCAAAAGATTGAAAGAAAAGTGCAAATATACACATGTAGAAGATGAGTACAGAATACTCACAGTAGCATCAGGATTGACTCGGTATCGAGGCCTCACCTGCTCAGGAATCGGGACCATCAACCACCTGCGGGAACCACCAATGCCCTCATACACAAAACGAGTGCAGGGAACAGGAGGATCTCTAGGACGTGAAGGATCTTCCCCCTCTCTAGACATCACTTGCGGGCTCCTCAACCTCATCCTTCAGAAGATGTCATAGTCAGCATCCTCGAGGACATTCTCAGTATAAGGCACTCCCAGCCTACAACGGTGCAACTCTTCCCTGTCCATAAGCGAAGGCTACAGCATAAAGACAGGAGGATCCCTAGGAACCATGAGATCCGATTTCGGAGCATACTAATGAGTCACCCTCTTGCCTAAATATATGATGTCACAGTGAAGCCCCACTAGAAGCTTCCTCTAGCTCGTCACCTCCCTGGCAGTATCAATAACCACCTGATCAAGCCGATTCCGACAAGTCAGGTTCACCCTCGACGAGAAGTCCCGCTCCTAAGCCTCGGATACCTCCTCATAAGTAACCATGGTGCTATCCCTCATCCTCCCTGATTTCCTGGCCTCCTTTTGCCAGGTCAGCATAGCAGGAAATAGGAGAGCATACTCCTCCTTAATACCCCACCACTGTGGACGAAACACCTCAAAGCACCACACCTGAAAAGAAGACATGAAAGAGTGTCAGCTACAAATAGATATAGACAAGTGAAAAATAATACAAGGAAGGGAAGAAGAAGACTCACATCTAAAGCAAACAGGAAACAACAAAGAGAATTCTCTTCCCCCCGAGAGTATTTATCCAAGCAAAAAATAGAGCTCGGTCATGCCAGCTTCTCCCCAGGGGAATCCTCTCACCGCCCCCAAGTCAGTCAAAGAGCCAAGCAAGGGGAACTGACACTTCGTATCAGCATTGGGAAAAATGGTTTCTGACAGAGCAAACCATAAGAACACCCGAGCCAATCGATCAATTGTCATCCTCTCTAAACCAGCCAAATATACATCAATACCTCTTCTAAGGTGTCCCTCCATCAGACTGTACAGAATGCCAGTACCCTTGGCATCCGTGACATCGAAGCCCAGTAGATCCGTGAGCTACTCTGTAGTGAACTCCTCAATCCACTCTACGGTATTACCTCGGAAGGACAACCCGGTGATGGCTGCGAAGTCCGTGGGAGTAATCGTTGCCTCCCCCCACCTGAAATGAAAAGTGTGGGTCATACCCCACCAATGCTCGCTCAAGGCCACGTGAACAAGTTTGACCCTCTGCATCAACGCCACTACAGCCACAACACTAATGAAGCCCCCAGACTGGTATCTACTACCATCTGTCGAGGACTTCTCTCTTCGCCCCGAGCCACGTCTGGGAGCATTCCTGAAATTACCCGGACTTTCGCGCGATGCGAAAAGGCGGTTGTCTTTCGCGGGGTTGATGTCTAAGACCTCGCTTTCGGGAAGGAGAGGAGTCGCCACGCGGTTTTTGTATTTTGAGCCCAAATGTTGAGAAACGGCTATTGGTTGAAAATGGTATCGTTTTTATTGGTAGCAAAAATTTAGGAAAAGGCTTTGAAAATGGGGTGTCATTTTTATTGGTAGCAAAAACGAGTAAAAAGCTTTTTTAGTACCAGAGATTGTTAGGTTCGGAGGTCACGTTACGTTTCGGGAAGAGTATATTGAGATCACCCGAAACGCCTCGTATGATGAGTCTTTCTACCTTTCTCGAAAATGTGTGCATGTGTGTGTGTTTGCATTTTGAAAATGGGGGCTTGAATGACAAGCTTAATCTTGGTTTGAATGTCAAACGTTGATTACGGGATTTTGTTTGAAAAGGCGAGCGTTTGAATGACAAACGTCGGTTTTGATGTTTTAGGAAAAGTGGCGCGAATGCTGATTTTAACTGTTTGTCTTAAGTGTCAAATGTTGACTTTTAAGAAAGGAGCGTTTGAATGTCAAACGTCGGATTTTTGAGTTTGAAGATGAGCGTTTGGATTCCAAACGTCATTTCACGCGTTTTGAAAGAGAGTTCGAATGTCGAACTCCGGTTTTGAACCAGGCATGTCATTGTTAACGATTTTACGGGAAAAACATATAAAATGATTTTGAATGTCAAAAGTTGGCTTTTAAGTTTGAAGATGAGCGTTTGGATGCCAAACTTCATTTCGCGCGTTTTGAAAGAGAGTTCGAATGTCGAACTCCGGTTTTGAACCGGGCATGTCATTGTTAACGATTTTATGGGAAAAACGTATTAAATGATTTTGAATGTCAAAAGTCGGCTTTTAAGTTTGAAGATGATTGTTTGGATGCCAAACGTCATTTCGCGCATTTTGAAAGAGAGTTCGAATGTCGAACTCCGGTTTTGAACTGGGCATTACATTGTTAACGATTTTACGGGAAAAACCTATTAAATGATTTGCGATCAACGAATCGGGTTGCGACTCGGACTTTGATAAGTAAATACTATCACGATCCAAACGGCTCGGACTTGTAAATGACAGTATTTAAAATGCGGTATCGACAGAATCAAACGATCCGGAATTATAAAGTACGATCGACGAGCCAAACAGCTCGGAATTGTAAATTTGCATAAAAGTAAATGATGATCGACGGATCAAATGATTCGGAATTAGTAAATGACAGGAATTTAAATGACGTTCGATAGATCAAATGATCCAGAATTTGTAAACGACATAAAAAGTAACGGAACGGGGCCGGAACGCCGCTTTAACCCGAGATTACTTCTCTTACGGGAGGAGAAGAGGATCAAGGGGCTAAAACGTATCGGACCCCATTAGACGGAGACGTCTACATTTCAACAACGTCGTCGGAAATGGTTGTAGCGACTGGCGCGTAAACCGAGACGGAACGAGAGTTTAGAGAGAGAGGGAGCTACCTATGGCTAGGGTCGGCTCCTTTGGCTCGGGGGATGTATACGGGATACGGAAAAGTGTTTGGAACGGTGTTTTGAGGTGGCGGGGGTCGTATTTGATCAAAATACGGAGTTTTCATGCAAATCGAGGCGAAACGAGGGCTCGAGAAAGGTGAAAACCAGTTTGGACCGTGGCTTTGGGAGGAAAGGGAGTAATTTTTGTTGTTGTTTTTGGCTTTGACAGCCTCTGTATTTATAGGTAAAATTTCAGGATAAGTCCGGACGGACTGAGGTTGAAAACCAGGGGGTTTTGTGAAACTTTGGAAATTGGAGGGACTTGCTGGCAATTCTGGATTGTCTGCAAAAGAGTCCGGCCGGACTTAGACTGCATACCAGGGGTATTTTAGTCTTTTCACACTGATTTTTGATTGATGTTGATGAGGGAGCTGTGGCATGCATGCCAAGTGTCCCTGTGACTCACCAGGTTACGGGATTTCGTGTCATTATCCCCGGTTTTGTCCGTTTTTAAAATAATAGTCTGAAAAATGTCCGAAATGCCCCCAGAAAGTGTCGAAAAGTGCATTTTTCAGGGAAAGCTGTACTTTTACGTGCGACGACGTGTGTTGAGTACGCTTTGACGTTGGGATGCACGGGGCAGTCCCGGGACGTCTCGTTGGCTTGGGAACGGGAAGCTTAACGGGTTTCGGTTAACCTGGAGTGGGCCAGTTAACGGATTTCAGTTAACTTTCTAACAGATTTTGGCGATCCGAATTTAGGTACTTACAGTTAGCCCCTCAGCGACGTCACTTCCGAAGGAGGTGGGGTCGTTGAAAAAAGATAAGGATCCAAATCGGGGGATGCCTTATTTTGAAAGACCTGGGCGGTCAGCTGGCTGGACCCTTAGCGAAAGGATTCCTACGTATCCCGAGCGAGAATCAAGCCGATCGTAGTTCGTAGATGAAAGGAGCCGCGCGTAGGGACCTTAACCTGAGAGAGACTGTTGTGAGGCGTCTAAACCTGAGTGAGACTATTGTGAGGCATCTAAACCTGGGATTTATGAAACCTTTGAGGGCGTGTGGCGCCTCAGATCGGAGTGGCTGAACATACGAGGGCGTGTGGCGCCTCAGACCGGAGTTTCTGGAACATGCGAGGGCGTGTGGCACCTCAGACCGGAGTTACTGGAACATGCGAGGGCGTGTGGCACCTCAGACCGGAGTTGCTGATACTTTCGAGGGCATGTGGCGCCTCAGACCGGATGTGCTGAAACTTTTGAGGGCGTGTGGTGCCTCAGACGGGAGTTACTGGAACATGCGAGGGCGTGTAGCGCCTCAGACCGAAGTTGCTGGAACATACGAGGGCGTGTGGCACCTCAGACCGGAGTTGCTGAAACATACGAGGGTGTGTGGCACCTCAGACCGGAGTTGCTGGAACATACGAGGGTGTGTGGCGCCTCAGATCGGAGTTACTGGAACATGCAAGGGCATGTGGCGCCTCAGATCGGAGTTGCTGGAACATGCCAGGGCGTGTGGCACCTCAGACCGGAGTGGCTGAACATACGAGGGCGTGTGGCGCCTCAGACCGGAGTTACTAGAACATGCGAGGGCGTGTGGCGCCTCAGACCGGAGTTGCTGGAACATACGAGGGCGTGTGGCGCCTCAGATCGGAGTTGCTGATACTTTCGAGGGCGTGTGGCGCCTCATACCGGATGTGCTGAAACTTCTGAGGGCATGTGGCGCCTCAGACCGGATGTGCTAAAACTTTTGAGGGCGTGTGGCACCTCAGACCGGAGTTGCGAGGATGCGTTTATCCTGAGACAAAGGCGTTCGTGCCTTGAGTACTGGACTCATGATGACTGCCAGTTTTATCTGCCGGAGATAGGGTGTCAATGATGGGAATGGTTGTGTTAAACTGGCGTTATTAACAACACGAAAGGATTGACGTTCTAACGACGGGGTTAGGAACGGGATGTGGTCTCGGGAGAGACTGACACATTGCTGGGGAAAAGTATCCAGAGTTCTGACGAGGTCAGTTAGGAACTGAGGGGGTTGATTGACGTTTTCTTCTTTAGAGGGATAGTCTTAGAATCCTGCTGGGGGGAGCGTTCGGGCTGACGGCGATGGCTGAAGAGGGATTGTTGTGCGGGCTTACCTTGATGGCCGCTGTAGTGGGACGATCGGGCTTACGACTGGCGGCCGGGGAAGTGAATGTTGGTGAAAACCAATGGGAATTTTGACATCGGGAGACGGAATTGTGACTTGATTGTCCGAAGACAGGACTGAGTGTTTGAATGTCAAATGTCGGTTTGGGGCAGAAATGGGAATTTGAATGTCAAACGTCAACTTGGGATGGAAGTGAGCGTTTGAATGTCAAACGTCGACTTGAGACGGAAGTGAGCGTTTGAATGTCAAACATCAACTTGAGATTTAACATCTGGAGACGAGCGTTAGTGAAAACTAACTGAGAATTTAACGTCTGGAGACGGGCGTTAGTGAAAACTAACTAAGACTTGATCCTCGGGGAATGGGGTGTTAGAAAGGTCTAACTTGGGGAAGATTTTACACTTTCGGGGGCCAAAAGGGGTAAAATCGAAACTGCGAGAAGTTGAGGGGCCAAAATGGCAAGGAATCTTTTCTGCTGCAGAAAGAGTTCGGTCGGACTGAACCTGAAATTGACTAGGTTCATTTCAGCGTCGAGGCCGAGGCAGAATTGGCCATTTTCTCCATTAATTCCGACGAGAAAGAGAGAAAAGAGAGAAGAGAAATCTCCCCAAATTGTGAGTTTTGCTCAAATTTGCGAGGGAAAATCAACATGGACGGTCATTTGGGACCAATGGCTCGTCATGGAAGGACCGATAACGAAAGAACACGGTTGGTATGGACCATTCGAACCACCATTCTTCCATTGAATCCGGCGGAGTTCTACCCGGCTCGGGAGACTCACAAATCCAAAGGAGGGATCGAAAGACAGGTAAACTTCCTTCAAATTCCATTAATTTTAAGAATGTGCATTCTTTAAATGTTAGGAATTTGATTAGAAATGAGTTAGGGATTTTGGTGCCCGGATTGAGGCTTTTGACTTTGCTATTCGCCTTTGTCGAAATTGACTAGAGTGTAGTTCAATTGACACTATGGGTAGATGACATAAAAATTTTGGTTGCAAAATTCCATGCCTAGAGGTGTTTTCCGAATTTAAAGTAAGTTTAAATCGGGACGGAGTAAATTTTCGAAATGTTCGAAATGATTTGAAAGTTCCGAATTCGACGGAGTTTTCGAAATGTTTTGGAAAGTTCGGGATTCGACGGAGTTTTCAAAATGTTTTGAAAGTTTCGGATTCGACGGAGTTTTCGAAGTGTTTTGAAAGTTCCGGATTTGACGGAGTTTTCGAAGTGTTTTGAAAGTTCCGGATTCGACGGAGTTTTCGAAATGTTTTGAAAGTTCCGAATTCGACGAAGTTTTCGAAGTGTTTTGAAAGTTCCGGATTCGACGGAGTTTTCGAAGTGTTTTGAAAGTTCTGGACCGTTAATACTCCAATCGGGATGGAAATATTTTAGGAAAATGGGAACTATATCTGTGTTGCATCATTTATATATGCGTTCGTGCACTCTGTTGATGTCGTTTCTGTTATTAACGTATTCTTGACGTGTTCACCTGCAGGGGCGAGGGACAGTTGACGTTCACAACTTGAAGAGTCGGGGAGCCTTCGAGGCAGTTCGAGCGCTGTGGGAGATATTCCCGAACGAGGCTCGGGACGGAGAGAGGAGTCTACGGCAGATGGTGATTGACTCCGGTTTGGCTGGATTTATCAACACGGTAGCCGCTGTGGCCGTGACGCAGAGGGCGAGGTCCATATACATAGCTCTGAGCGAGTACTGGTGGGATACGACCCACACTTTTCATTTCAGGTGGGGCGAGGCGACTGTGTCTCCCACTGACTTTGCAGCTATCACTGGGTTGCCAACCTGGGGCAACACGCTGGTGTAGGTGGAAGGTTATACCCCAGGGCAGTTGTCGGAGCTGCTGGGTTTCGATATTACCGATGCCAGGGGCTTAGGTATTCGGTACAGGCCGATGGAGAATCATTTGAGGAGGGGTATCATTGCTTACTAGGAGGGGTCCCCTAGGATGACCGCTGAGCGTCTGGCTTGAGGGTTCATATGGTTCGCGTTGTCAGTGACTCTGTTTCCTACTTCTGACACATCTTGTCATTTCCCGCTGCTTGGCTCGTTGACGGATCTGGACGCCGTGAGGGGGTTCGCATGGGGGGAGGCTGGACTGGCCGAGCTCTACCATGCCTTGGATAGGTTCTCGCGGGGAGAGGAGAACGCCTTATGTTGCTTCTCATTTGCTTTGGATGTAAGTTCCCATCTTTTTCTCTTCCTTGTCTCATTTCTGTACTCGTATGTATCTGCTTTGTTGCTGACATAACTTTCCATTTGCTTGATAGGTCTGGTGCTTTGAGGTGTTCAGCCCGCAGCGGTGGGAGATCAAGGAGGCGTATCAGTCCTTGTTTCCTGCCATGTTGTCTTGGCAGATGGAGGCGAAGAAGGCGGTGTCATCGAGAGAGGGTACAGGCTGACATATGAGGAGGTGTCTCAGGACCTGAGCCGAGAGTTATCCGAGCGGATCCAGCTGACTTGGTGGAGTCGGATTGATGCTTTTGTAGTGCATGCCGCTGGGGATGTTACACGTCGGCGGAAGCTACTGGTGGGACTTCATTGTGACGCGATGTATCTGGGGGAGAGGGTGACCCGTCAGCATATTCCGGGGTCCCTTCCTATGGTGCCGGTGGATCCACCTCCGCACATGCAGCATCCTTTGTCGATATCGATGGAGGAGTTGGAGCGGTATAGACAGGGCGTGTTCTATACCGAGTATGTCATAGAGGGTACCGACTATGACATCTTCTTGAGGACGAGGCTGAGGAGCCTGCAGATGCAGCACAGGGAGGGCGAGGGCCCTGGATATCCCCGAGACTACCCGCTCCCACGCGCTAGGTTGGCGTACGAGGGGCTGGATGGTTCCCATAGGCGGTTGGTGATCCCTATTCCGGAGGAGACGAGACCTCGGTACAGAGTGGACCCCAACGCTTCGGTGTGTGCCTTTGATTTTCTGCATTTGATAGTAGCATTCTGCAAATGTTGCATCTGTACTTTCTGTTTGTCTCTTGACGACTTTCCTGGTTTGCAGGTGTCTGTCCGTACGTACAATCAGGCCATGAGACAGTTGGACGGGTGGGGCAACTACGCTAGGAGGCTCGTGGAGTTCCTGAGGTGTAGTTCCCGGAGGAGTGTGGTTGTTCATGAGACGAGGCCGTCTAGGCCGAGAGGTTCGTCTGCTTCCACGGCTGGTGGAGCGGACTTTGCGCAGGGATTTGGCCAGTTCTCGAGCGGAACGGTGGGGTTCGGAGCTCGTCCTTCTTCGCACTCGGGGCACGAACAGGGAGAGTCCTCGAGTTTGCAGGCGCAGAGGCGACCTTTCGCGTATTCCCGCCTGGAGGAATTTGGAGATTACTTGTTCTCGACGGATCCGGCTGCTGCGAAGCAGTGCATCGAGTGCTCGGATGACGAACAGGACTCCTAGTAGTCCTCTTTTATTGCCTTTTTAGACAAAATGTGTGTATTGTCCAGAATAATTTGACTTGTATTTGAAAAGGCGCCCTTGAGGCGGAACTTGTATTTTGCACATCTATTTAGTGATTACCTTCTTTTTATTTTGGCAAATAAGCAAGTAGGTTGATCAAAAATAAATAAAATGGAACATGCACAAAAATTTGAAATGGTCAAAATTTATGCCTATATGCACTATTTTTTTAATTAATTGCACTTTTGCACGAGCCCGGGGAGGAAGTGGTGTTGGCAGTGGTTGATTGAAACCATGGGAGCACGCAGATTCAAGGAAGCTTGAACAGGGCTTGGTTTGGAATTGTTTCCCATTTGAGAGCAGCTGGCTGCAGAGTTGACCTAGTCAACTTGAGAAAGAGTCCGGCCGGACTGAGAACCAATTTCCAGAATCTTTTAAATTGCAGTTTCAGCTTTGCAATTTGTAAGAACTGCACATTTGCTTTGATCAATCAGCTGAATTCTCTCAAATTCCTGAAGGTTTTCTTTGCTTTTATCATGGCTCCATTTCCTAAGCTAATTTCTCAGATGCAAGAGCGATACTTGGACAATTTCCAGTCGTGGATACGGAGCCACACGAAGCAAAACAAGGGTTTTTTGAGGGTTGTTACGGGATGAAATTTGTTTGGGCTTTGAAGGAGCTCATGCTAGATTGGGATCTTTTGAGAGCCGCGGCTCGTTTCTGGGATGTACGGAGGAATGTGTACAACTTCTCATACAATGAAATCACTCCCACGTTCGAAGATTTCCGAGCCATTTTGGGAGGACCTGAGACGGAACAGCTATTTCTTCCTTATGCGGGTGGCATGGCCACTGTTGAGAAGTTAGTGTCTCTGCTTGGTATCTCAACTGAAGAAGCATATGGGATGCTTATACGGAACACAAATTATGTCGACATTTCGGGGCTGCCCGATAGGTTTGCTGGTGTTGAGGGGAGCATTTTTGCGTGGGACGCGTTTGCTCTGTGCGCGATTGCTACTTTGTTCACATTCACGTCCCTGGGTGTGTGCCATCATAGCGTACTGGACCTGGTGAGGCAGTGCCGAAACGGAGGAGACATCGTGCCTTTGATCCTGGGCGAGACGTTCATGGGCATAGGTCGAATGGCGACCGGCAGCCAATACATGTGGGGAGGGAGTCCCACTATGCTTACCATGTGGTTGAGGGAGAGGTTGCAAATGATGCCCGAGGTGCCAATGTCTTGTGACGCTTGGTCCTTTTCTCGACGTCCTCTGGTGATAGGGGGCAATCAGGCTGACCTGGAGCTCTGGATGGCCAGACTCCGTACGCATCACTTGCGATGGTGGGTTCCTCACTAGAAGCTACAGACTTGTCGGACCGCTCAGGAGGGTCTTCAGGTTGTCAGAGTACCGGGGTTGTCCCAGACGTCTTTCTACATTCCATCCTTGGTGCTGCGACAGTATGGGCTAGAGCAGGTGCCATTGACGGGTTTGAGTTATGCTGCTACCTTCGAGGTGGGATCTCTGCTGATAGAAGATCCTTCAACGTTATTGCTCCTCACACGGCTGTGGCAATACATGTCCTTTCCTGCCAGGGTTCTCTTTCACTGGAGAGGGGCAGCATTACATCTGCTTGATATACGAACTGGTACGAAGAGTGTATGAGGGAGACACAGATGGCCATCTCGTGGAGATGGAGTGAGCTATTGGGTGTTGATTACCTTGATAGCTCGACTTTGAGGAGGGCCGAAGTGGGAGCTAACCCTCAGAATCGTACTGGGGATGACATGGTTGACTATGAGGCCAGTGCTGATCGGGCGGCCGACCAAAGCACGGTCATGATGACTCGAAGAGAGGCGGTTCAAGATAGAGCTAGGGAAAGGGCTGCGTTGGCAGCTGCCGGTTTGACAGAGGCGTCGGGAAGGGTCCCTGAGCCAGGTAGAAGGACTACGGGAATATTCCCTGTAAAGGTGAAGAATACCCGTCGCGGAAAAGGTAAGGGGAAGAAGGATGAAGGACCAAGTATGGGAGACTGGGTTGACCTTGCTGTCCAGAGTATCCACCCACTGTCATTGCAGACACATTAACTAATTAATGTATTATTGTTGTTTTGCTAGCGTGTAGCGAGTCAAGAGTTGACCGTGCTTGAACTCATCAAAGATTGTTTTAACCGTAATGAATTTGTAGGTTAATTGAAAAGAGTTTTTCAAAACACAAGCAATTGATGCTTATTTTTTTTTTTGAGACCGAACGAATGATGGCTGCCTACGTTCCAATTTTACAATTGGACTAAGGGACTCAGGTCACCGTAGTTCGACACTTTAGGTGAATTTGAGAAAAAACAAAGACAAAAGAAGTGCAACCCTGTTTTTTACCTGGATCATTATTGGGAATATATCCAGTTGGGTATTACTCTTTTAGCACTTTAATTTTACTTAGGGGTGGTGTATGGGGAAGGAGAGTTGACTCATGCTCTTCCTCAAACGAAGTATATGCGGAGCTTGCTTCCGTTCACGGGGTTAACGAAAGGGTTCCCGTCCAAATATGCTAACTTCATGGCTCCTCCAGAGAAGATTCTTTGTAGCACGAATGGTCCTATCCAGGTAGGCTCCCACTTTCCGAGGGGATTGGTCTGCGTAGGAGGCTTTTCCTTTAGCACCAAGTCGCCTTCTCTGATGTCTCGGATCTTGACTTTCTTATCAAATGCTCGGCCCATTCTGCTTTGGTAGGCTTGAGTATGCTCCATGGCTTTCAATCTGCGCTCGTCGAGTAGAGCAAGTTTGTCGTGACGTCTCTGTAGCCATTCGACCTCATTGATCTCGTTTTCCAAGAGGACTCGAAGGGATGGAATTTCCAATTCCACGGGTAACATTGTTTCCATTCCGTAGGTAAGTGCGAATGGAGTCTCCCCTGTGGCGGTTCTGACTGATGTTCTGTATCCCCAGAGGGCTAGATGTAGCTTTTCGGGCCAGTCCCGACCTCTAGTGGTCATCTTTCTGATTATCATTGCGAGAGTCTTGTTTGCTGCCTCTACTGCACCATTAGTTTGTGGTCTGTAGGGAGAAGACTTGTGACATATGACTCTAAATTCGGTCAGCAGTTGGTCATAATCTCCTTTGAAGTGGGTCCCATTGTCGGATAAGATCTTGTTGGGCACTCCGTATCGGCACATGATGTTCTCTTTGATGAACTCGACCACCTTCTTAGAATTCAATACCTTGTACGATCTGGCTTCTACCCATTTGGTGAAGTAGTCGACTGCGACTAGAATGAACTCGTGACCATTGCTCCCTGGTGGAGTGATTTTGCCGATGACGTCGATTCCCCATGTGGCGAAAGGCCATGGTGTAGTCATGCAATAGAGTTCATGAGGAGGGATGTGATTAAGGTTGGAGAACTGTTGACATTTGTCGCAGCTTTGGACGAACTGGATGTAGTCTGTTTCCATTGATATCTAATAGTATCCCATACGGAGGATGATCTGTGTCAATGCTCGGGCGTTCATGTGCGGACCGCAGGTTCTGTTGTGAACTTCGTTCATTAGCTCGCTGGCTTTTTCTTTATTTACACACCGAAGGAGTGGCCCTTGGTGGTGCTTCTTGTACAACATACCCCCCAGAATGACGAAATGGGATGCCAGGCGTTTTAATTCCATCATGTTTTTGGCTTTGATCCCTTCTTTGTATTTTACATCTTCATTTGTGAAGGAAGCTTCTCCGTTTTGGAGGTACTGGTAGATTTGATTGTACCAGGGTTCGTCGATCATTTCATTTTTTATTTCGATCTCACAACAATAAGCTGGTGTTTCCCGTCTGCCTATTCTGAGGGGTTTTACTGATTTCCCATCGAGAATTTCGACAAGAGAGGCGAGGGTTGCCGGGGCATCTCGCGGCGGTTCTGTCTCTTGGCAAATAATGGAAAGAGATGTCCTTGAACTGAGCAATGAGCTCCTCCATGTACGTGTGGTACTTCTGGAGGCCAGTATCTATCGTCTTCCATTTGTTGGACACTTGATTGATGATCAATGCTGAGTCTCCGTATACTTCCAGTTCTGAGATGTTGCGCTCGAGGGCGGCTTCCAGACCGGCTGCACAGGCTTCGTATTCTGCTGCATTGTTGGTTATTTCAAAATTCAGCTTGATGGCTATGGGAGTGTGCTCGTCCTTAGGATCGACAAGGAGCATTCCGATACCATTTCCCTTCTTGTTGGCTGCCCCATCGAAGAAGAGTTGTCAGCAGTTTGCGCTGTCGAGTGAGAAGATTCCGTCGTCCGGGAACTGCGGATCAGGACCCTTGGGTTCACTGCTTGGGATGTCTGCCAGCTGATCTGCCATTACTCTGCCCTTTGTTGATTTTTTGACCATGTACTTGATGTCGAACTCATCCAGGAAGAATGACCACTTGGCTAGTCACATTGACAGGGATGGCTTGTCAAAGAGATGTCGGACGGGGTCCATTTTGGAGGCTAGGAGCACTGAATGTGACTGCATGTAGTGTTTCGGTTTCCCGACTACCCATACTAAGGCGGTACAAGTTTTCTCTAATGATGAGTAGCTGAGTTCACTTCCTTGAAGCTTCCGGCTTACGAAGTAGATTGCATGCTCAACCTTGGAATCTTTTTGTTCTTGTGCCAGCATTGCTCCGATTGACGTGTCTGTTACTGTCAAGTACAGGAGTAGTGGCTTGTCTTCATGTGGCGGGCATAGAATTGGGGGATTCACCGAGTATGTCGTGATTTTCTCGAAAGCTGTCTGGCACTCGGAGTCCCATTTGATGTCGGCATTCTTCTTCATTAGTTTGAACATTGGCTCGCAGAGAGATGTCAACTGGTTGATGAAGCGACTGATGTACTGAAGTCTTCCCATAAAACTTTTTACTTCTGTCAGGGTCTGAGGTGGCTTCATGTCGATGATGACCTTGATTTTCTTAGGATCGGCTTCGATACCTCTTTCTGTAACCATGTACCTCAGTACTTTGCCTCGCTTGACGCCGAAGGTGCACTTCGCAGGGTTCAATCTCATGGAGTGCTTTCTGAGTCTGTTGAAGAACTTCCTCAGATCTGTCATGTGCTGCATGTCTGATCCTTTGGAGTGGATGATCTGTCGTCGACATATACTTCGAACGGCATGATCGTGTAACAGTATGTCCCCCACGGAGTGGTGAAAGCAGTCTTGGCTTGATCTTCCTCGGACATTTTGATTTGATTGTATCCGGCAAACCCATCCACGAAGGACTTTACCTCGAAATTTGTCGTGGTGTCGACTAGCATGTCGATGTTGGGCAGTGGGAAATCATCTTTAGGGCTGGCCTTGTTGAGATCCCGGAAATTCACGTAGCATCTGACCTTTCCATTGGCCTTGCTGACCGTCATGATGTTGGAAAGCCAGGTCGGGTACTCAATCACTCTGATGAAACCAACTCGGAGCATTTTCTCAATCTCTTCTTTCACTTGCAAGGACCACTCTGGCTTGATCTTGCGTAACTTCTGTTTGACAGGCTTGGATTCGGGATCCAGGGGAATTCTGTGCTCCACGATCGAGGGATCGAGTCCTGGCATGTCCTGGTATGACCAGGCGAACACGTCAACATACTCCCTGAGGAGGCTTATCAGGGCTTCTTTTTCTGCATCGGCGAAGAAACTGCCCACTTGTGTCTCTTTAGGCTCTTGCACTGACCCCAGGTTCACTTTGGTCATAACCTCTTCGGCAGCTTGGGCCCGGTTGTCCTCTCGGTCTACTACACGCTTGAGAACTTCTTTAATGTATTGTTCGTTTAATGTGTCTGCTTCTTTATCAAGTGATTCGTTATTAACGTCTTTTAAGTTGTTTGTTAACTTATCAGTTGTTAAAGTGGCAATGAGGGGATACTCCGAAAGATCAGATTTTTCATTAGATGCGAACGGAAATACATTGTTGGCTACATTATCATAGTCTTCCGGCGTAAGGCCGTTGGACGACTCAGAGGACTGGACTTTAACAAGGACTGACTCAGAGGGTTTGAGACCGGGTTTAGGGAGATGTGGGTGCAGGCCCAGCTTGTCTTCCAATTCTGCCTGGCTTGCCCTTGGTCCGGTGAAAGTTACCCAGTTCTTCAGTGGCATTGCTGGATGCTTGATGAGGGTTCGGGGATCGAGAGGCTTGGCTTCTGTTGTCCCAATCATGGCGATCATGCTGTTTTCGGAGCCCAGGTCAATCAGGTTTGGCACCTCCATGACTTCTTCAAAAAGACTCTGTAGAGCGGGCCCACTGAGAGCGTCTTCTATGAATTCTGGTTCCTTCTGCTTCGGAGTTACTGTCTCGAATGTGACCTCGGCGGCTAACCCGAACAGTCTGTTTCCCATGGAGAGTGCCTCAAGCTGCTCTTCCAAGTCTGGGATTCCCTTGAATGTGTACTCATGCTGGACTGTGGTGGCAATTGGTCCAGGTAGAGTTGTGATGTCGCGGAATGCTCCCTTTATCGGATTAGCCTAGAGTCCTCTGAAACGCTTGAGGTCCCATGCTAGCTGTTCCATCCTTTCTGTAGTTTATGTGCTGACTATCCCTGCTTCTTTCTCATCTTCATCAGTTCCACTTTCGGTCCCCTCAGTTCTGCTGTCAGTTCCGCTGTCGGTCCCCTCAGTTCTGCTGTCGGTTCCCTTGGTTAAGTAATGAGCGAGGTCAAAACTGTAAGGCCGGAGGTTGGGTGTGCTGTCAGAGGTTCCCCTTTTGCGGGCTGCTGCCTTGGTGCGGGCGAGCCTCTTGTTTTCCCTGATGTCAGCCGGTGTTGGCACATAACCAAGCCCCTGGACCGTGGTGTGGTCCTTGACTTTGATGACTTGGTGTTGGCCTTGTAACCTTTAGCCAAATCCCAGTCCTGGAATGAAGTTCATGAGTTTCATCATCTTCATGGCGGGAGGAATTTTGTCTTGAAACAGTGGAAGGTCCACGCTGCATATTTGGATTTTGGAGGTCTCCAGAGTGAATCCAGTTAATGCCATGTCGTCAATATGCTTGATTTCTAACACTGGAATGTCGTTGGTGCTGGTCCCCTCGGTGGTGACGCTGTCACCGTAGACTGTTGTTAGCTCATTGCCTTGTATGAAATTGATACACTGGTGAAGGGTGGATGGCACACCATTGATTTGATGCAGCCAGGGTTGCCCCAGGATGGCTGTGAAAGTGATTGGAATGTCCAATACTTGGAATTCGGTGGGGATCATCCGCTTGCCGAACCAGATGTTTAGAGTAGCAACTCCGAGAACTGTACGGGAAGTAGAGTCATAGGCCTCGACAGTGTGGACTGAAGGCTTCAGATCTGTGGGCTTGATGTCAAGCAGGTCCATCATCTTGGCGGGCAAGACATTCATTCCGGAACCTCCGTCTACCAACACGCGGGGAAGGCGACGCTCGTCCAGCTAGACTGTGATGTAGAGTAGCTCATTGTGATCAGCCCCAAATTTTGGAAGTTCCATTTCTGTGAAGGTGATAATGTTGCCGTAGTGGATGTTGCCGATCATCTGAATGACTTCGTCTAGGGTTGCGTCCACGGGGACCATGGTTCGGGCCAGACTTTCCTCTAGCTTGAGCTTGTGAGGATACAAAGATGTGAGCAGGGACCAAAGGGAAATATTTGCCTGGGTTTTCTTGAGCTGAGTGAGGATAGGGTCCTCTTTCACGGAACTTGTGCCATCGGGCAGGCCGGGTTGCGGTTCTGGCTCCGTCGGCTTTTTGGTGGCCTTAGGTGGTAATGCATGAATTTGACCTGATCGGGTCAGGACGCTGACATCAGGCTTGGTCCCTTCTGAACAGGTCGCTCTGAGCTGATCCATAGTCATAGGAGGATTCCTCGTAGAATAGGGCTATATGTCTTCCCTCATTTCATTGATTGTAGATGTGTTTCAGGGAGCTTCGGCAGCTTTCCGGATTCTGTCCCAGGATACTTGCTTGGGTGCCTCCGTGGGGAGGTAGTTTATGGATTGTCGCAGCTGTTCGAACGTCAATGCGCAACAGTGGTTGCCAGAACTGAACTGTGCGTTGCTGACCCTCCGGGGGAGGCTGGAGAGTTCTTGATTCATGCGAACTGTCTCCTTGATCTCTTCACGGTATACCGCACTCCTTTCCTTCTTGCTGAGCATGCTCAGGGCATTCTGGAGTTAGGTTTGGCGATATTCATGGTTTGCTAATTTTCCTCCACTCTTAGCCCAGATCAACTTTCTTGCAGCAGAGCCTGCGTCGAGAGTTAGCGCCTGCGTTTCTTCCCACGTGAGAATAGCCAGTGCTTCTTTGAACTGCGTGCGGCAGTCTAGATAAACCTCCATCGGGGAGAGGTTTCCTTTCTGCTTTATCTGAGTGGCGGGTATGTCGGAAGGTGAGTACACGGCTTCCCGAACATCTGCCCATGTAACTGGTTGTTGTCCCAGTTGATCGTTTCTGTAAACGAATGCCGCAGTCTGTGGAATCTCCCTGAGTAGTTGCTGGAGATGTATTTCCATCTTTCTCTTGTTTTTGAATAAACCTTCCTCCCTCAGTTGGCCTTTTAGTTTGAGAGCGGAAATGATCCGTCCCCATCCTCCCAGGACCCTTGGGATTCCGGTTTTGTTGACTTCATGTCTGGCTTGAAAGAGAATGGTTTCATCGTCTTCGTTGTCGCTTTCATAGAGAACTTGCTTTCCTCGGGGAGGTAAGCGATGGTACTCGTCCTGCTGTGTCATTCCATATCCTAGGTCATCGGGACCGTTGACCGCCCTCGCTGGCCGGAGGGGGTTGGATGAGAAAAGACGGTAGTCCAGGAAGTTACCGTGAGCAAAACCCTTGAGGTCGAATTGGTCTAGAGTGGCCTCTAGCTTTCTGTCTGAAGCTGTTTGTGACACTTTAAGGGCTTGGTCCTTGTGGGTCTTTTGAGCTTGGTTATCGTCCCAGAGACGGTTCTCTTGAGCGGCTAGTTCCATGAGGGCTTTCCTTGCGAGAGCTAAACAGTCTTCGTAGGTGCGCGCCGTCTGACTAGTGTCTAGAACTGTGATCACATCCAAATCCCCGAATGGCAGAAACACTTGGATTATGTTGACGACGAAAGTCAGGCTGGGACATTCCATGCGGCCCTCCTTGATCTCGGTTACCAAGAAGTTCTCCCATATCTGCTTGATTGAACCCACGGGGGTGTTGAATTCTGCGATGTTGATAGTCTCGTGATCTCGTTGGATTGCCAAGTCTATCAAAGCTAGCAGTTTGCTGGCGGGATGCCTGAATCCGTGGCCGTGACGACTGAGAGCAGGATCAAACCGGAGCATGTTGATGCTAAGGTGATCATTCCCTTCGTCGGAAGGTTGATCTGTCTTGAGGGGAAGACTATTACAGATATTTTCAGGGTGGCTACTGGAAGCGTTCCCGAGGTTGATCTGATTAGTACCAGGGTGAGAAGCTTTATCTCCTTTGCTGTTGCTCTTGCCTTGGCGGCGCTTGTGGCTGTAATTTTGAATGACGGCACGGGCCGGTTGCCACTGGGGCTAGTAGCCGAAAGTGATGATGAGCTCTGATCTCGATTGGCCAGGGCCTCGTTTACCATGAGCAGGCAGTCGTCGAGGGTAACTTTGGCGTTGTAGAATCTGATAATAAGGACCGGATCCTTGGTATCATCGGGATATCTGGAAAAGATGATGTTGACAAAGTCATCGTCAGTCACTTGATCAGAGGGGTTCTTTGTCGTGTCAACCAGTTGTTTCCATTCGCCGGATAACCGCCTGTAGGGGATGTTGAGCTTGACAATTTCCATGGTATTGGAGCCATGGTCGTAGGAGACATCATCAGAACTGGTGCCGTCCTCGAAACTAAGCATATGTATGTAGGGATCTGCTCGCGGATCTGCCGCGTCCTCGACTCTGGAGAGTCCTGATTCGTCGTCGTCAAACGGCTCAACCCAGACGTAAGAACGCCTCGAATCCTGCTGCGCTGCTGGAGCTGCTAGAAAAACATCATGCCTTTCGCTGGAGAAGAGGGGTACAGCGGGTAATTCCTCGTGGAGGACGTCCCATACGACTGCCATACATTCATCACGAGTGTGACGATGCTAGTTAACCTTTATCACGAAGATTTCCTCGCCAGGCGGGGCCAGAGAGTAGGATTGAAGGATACTGACAAATCTCCGATCGGAGACAGGGGGTTTATGTGCCCGCATCATGGCGATGCTCAGGGTTTCTTTCCAATCTGCTTCCAAGTGTTGGAAACGGCAGTTGAACTTGATGTATCGGATCGCTCAGTGGTCCGCCCGCTCGAGGACGTTGACATAGTTAGCATCTCCTGACTCGAGGGATTCTCGATGAGATTTGCCCCGATAGTCCCTTGGTCGACTTGAAGGAGGTAGCCCCGATCGGCCGCGAGCACGCTTGTCGTTGTCTCGGCTTCGTTCCCTATGAGGAAACTGTCCCCTCTGATGACTTCAAGATCTCCCTGCCGGTTAATAAACTTGACGCATTGATGGAGAGTGGAAGTTATGGCTTTCATGTGATGTAGCCAAGGGCGTCCCAACAGAGCCGTGAATTCGGACGGAATGTCCATCACGTGGAATTTTGCTGGCACCATTTGGGTTTCAAACCAGAGCTCCAGAGTCACCGTCCCCAAGATGGGACGAGACGTGCTGTCGTAAGCTTTGATAGTCCGGGTCGATGGAATCAAGTGGCATTCGTCGATGCCTAGGGCTCGCATCATGCTGAGAGGGAGGACGTTAACCGATGATCCGTTGTCTACCAATACTCCGGGGAGGGATATGGTGTTGAGCTTGAGAGTGATGTACAGAGCTTCATTGTGCCCCGAGGCATCTCTCGGCATGTCCTCGTCACAGAAAGTGAGCATACTGCCATACAGTCGGGAATCGTAGATCTGGTCTCTATCCGGAGAAGGAGAGTCATCATGCCATCCGTTTCCTGTCTTCCTCTTGCGAGGTAAAGCCTTTCTTTGGTGCCTCGGGATTGTGTTGAGGCCGCTTGTGGCGGTTGCCGCCCTCGTTAGCACGTTGATTGAGTGCGAGTGCCAAACCGACTTTGATCTTCCTTTACCGGCCCGTGCTCAAGCCGGACAAATTGAACCTTCGTCGATCCCGCGGGATTAAGCTTCCCGACCGCGCAAGATTACCAAGATCCGAGGTATCCCGAGCCCCGAGGCCTAAACGCCGGTGTCGCAGGACTTTTCGGCTTTCCCACCCTGTCGCTCTAAAGCAAGCATGGCCTCGGGAGGATGGGAGGACGGCTGGAGTAGAGTACGTAGTAATCGAACCTCCCGGATGGCTCTCCGAGTGTACCCACACCGGTGTCTCCAGCTTCATATCTTTCTCTCAGCTTCTGTTGAGAGGACTTCTTCTTCTGTTTTCTGGGGGAATTACCCCTGATCATGTCTTGGGACTCGTACTCCAGGCATGCAGAGCAGTCACAAACATCGTAGCTGATGTGGACATTTGATGAGGATCCGGCTGGAAGAAGCGGAGGAACTGGCTCCGCGGCAATCTTCTTGGGCACCCATTCAATGGAATTCACACTGTTGTTGTTCGGAAAAGGGTTTTCGACTGTATTAGGTCCACGGGGACGCTCCAACTTTCCTTCCTCTATCAGATTCTGAATTTCGTACCATAACCCCACGCAGTTGTCGGTGGTATGGACATGATACTGATGGAAGTCACAGTACTTGTTCTTGTCAGCATTGACTACGGGATTCTTGGGTTTGTAGTTTGCAACGGGTTTGAGGAGACCTTCCTTGATTAACCTTTCTAGCATCTTACTCAGCGGCATGTCCAACTTTTCGAAGTGTACGGCATGCTGCTTCGAAGTGGAGTTGTTGCTTTGTGGGACTGGGTTTCTGTTGCCCGACTGCTGTCCCTGATGGATGTAGTTGACAGACGTATCTTTCCCTTTGCCGGGGGCCAGTGCGGGATTGAATGCAACTGCTGATCGGTATCTGTATGGCTGTGCAGTAGCCAATTTTTCCTTGAGATCCTTCTCGAACTGTGAGCCGGCATTGACCATGGCCTGGAGATCTGGGAAGAAGTGATGACTGATGAGAGTTCTGATGGACGGTCTTAAGCAGGACTTGAAGATCCGCATCTGTTCATCCTTGGAGAGTGGCTCCATGATCTCGGAGAGTTTCCAACTCCACCTCTTGTAGAATTCTCCGACGCTTTCATCTGCTTTCTGCTCGGTGGTAATTAAGTCCTCACGACTTGTTTCCCACTCTAAGTTAGATCTGTACCGCTCTAGGAAGATGTTACTGATCTGATCCCAGGTGTGGCGATCTGCAGGCTTGACCCTTAGGAACCATCGTAACGCTGAACTCTTGAGCGTATGCTGGAAGTGATCGGCCATTTGCTGGAGGGTTTCTCCTTTCGCTCTCATGCCGAGAACGTAGGTGTCGACATGCATTTGAGGACATTCGGTTCCGTCGAATCGGTCCATCTCCGGCATTCTGAACTTGGCAGGGAGAGGCGTGACCATTCCCGGATCTGTGGATTTGAGCGTTTCCTGCTTTGAGCTGCTCATGGTGGCTTTCAGGTCTTTCATCTGTTCGACCATCCAGGCTAAGGTTGGGTCCAGTGGTGGACTTTGAGGCTCGGCGCCGGGTGCTACCATGTGAGCGGTAGTGGTTGGAGGTGGAAGGCTTGTATGGGGATATATGGGGGCCTTTTCTGGACTGTATCGGGGTTTGTCCCCGGTGTTTTGGGATTCGTGTATAGGCAACGGGATGAACCCAGGAGGGTATTGAAGGATATTGGCATCCGTTTGAGATGGTCCAGCGGTGCGCTGGTGGTACTGAGTGATGGGAGTAGCACTGGCTTGGCCATATATGGCAGGGTTGCCCTGAGAGGTGGCAACGTGAAGCCTAGGTCGGCTGTTTCCTTGGTTCGAAGGCATCCCGTAAGTTGGCGGGGGAGGAACGTGATTGAAGGTTTGAGGAACTGGCTTTGGGGAATCGTTGTCCTCGACCAGGACGAAAGTACCGTCTGACTGGGGGATAGCTGCTATGCCTCGCTCATTCAGAAGCTGTACCACGAAATTCTGCTGATCTTCTTTCTGCCTCTTGTGAACCTCACAAGCCCGGATGGCTTCTTCCAATGTCATATCTGTTACCGGTGGCGGGGGTCCTTCCCCGTCACGATTTCTCGGTGAGCTAGACATGTCGAATATTCTGGATGAGGGAACTAAGGGAACCGAAGAACCTGCTCGACGCCGTCAGAATCGTGATTCTGGCGAGGCGCTGACCCAGAAATCTGAACCACTTTCTGCTCGCTGCAGGGAACGAAAGGCAGGGTTTAAGCTTCGGAAAAGGGTATTTGGCTCAAGGTTTCGGGCTTGTGCAATGTGCAGTTACCGATTAAGGTTTACTTAAAACGCGTTTCTCAGAGTCCTAATCGGTTGGAAAAGATCGTGTCTTCTTTTTCGCAACTAACCTAAGGCTCTAATCAGTGGATCTCGTCACTACGTTTATAAGCCCCTCGTTTCCATTTGTAGATCATCTTCTCGGGATGGACAATCCCGAGCGAGGGTCTTATAAGGCAAGTGAATTCCACCGACAAGGGAAAAAGTGAACTTAAGGCTAGCTGATCACGCAAACTTCCAAATGACCTCTCCTGACTCGCTTGCGCGAGGGGCCTTAACTTTTGGCTTTGGCCAAGTTGTGGCTGGCACGGTGCATACGGTGAGGGTTTGGCGACACGGTGTCACATTGAACCTTAGGGTATATTTTTCGGCAGAGCTCCGCGTCAAAGTCAAGGCTGAAAAGTGCAAGACTTCGGGTTGGGAACGACCTTCGGTCTCAACATTTCGAGCTTGACTCGTGGCGGAACCCGGCGTAAAAACATACACTTGGGCTTTATAACACGTACTAAGACAAAAACCAACCGGGGTCTTGGACGAAGTGTGACACAAAGAGTGCATGGCTTACACGGGCTAGGATGGGCTGTTTGGGACGACCCCGTCCGCGCTCGAAAGGTGTCTGGCAGACCAACCGAGCTGCAACTGAACGGTCATCACGGGTTACGGGTTGTAGTGTGCAGTGTTCCGAGGCAGCAAGTGCACGTGAAGTGCGGTGTACCGAGGCAGCAAGTGCGAGTAGTGTGCGGTCACTAAAATTCTTTTTCTGAGTAAAACAGAGATTTTTCAGAATGTGTCTTAAAGAATTTGATGCGCAGTTCAAAAGATAGCATGAAAATCAAGCATGAACGGGAATGCACGAACATGCTATGATTTTGAAAAGACGATGATGTAATGCCCTGAAAAAAAACCGTTTAAGGTTTAAAGTAACACACGCACACAAAAACGAGGAAGGGTAAATGAAAGTTTGACCCACGGAAGGCTTTTTTTGAAAACAACAGTAGTTTTGAAAAAAGTATCCAAGTCCCCAGCGGAGTCGCCAACTGAAATTACCCGGACTTTTGCGCGGTGCGAAAAGGCAGTTGTCTTTCGCGGGGTTGGTGTCTGAGACCTCGCTTTTGGGAAGGAGAGGAGTCGCCACGCGGTTTTTGTATTTTGAGCCCAAACGTTGAGAAATGGCTATTGGTTGAAAATGGTGTCATTTTTATTGGTAGCAAAAACTTAGGAAAAGGCTTTGAAAACGGGGTGTCATTTTTATTGGTAGCAAAAACGAGTAAAAAGCTTTTTTAGTACCAGAGATTTTTAGGTTCGGAGGTCACGTTACGTTTCGGAAAGAGTATATTGAGATCACCCGAAATGCCTCGAATGACGAGTCTTTCTACCTTTCTCGAAAATATGTGTGTGTGTGTGTGTTTGCATTTTGAAAATGGGGGCTTGAATGACAAGCTTAATCTTGGTTTGAATGTCAAACGTTGATTACGGGATTTTGTTTGAAAAAGTGAGCGTTTGAATGACAAACGTCGGTTTTGAAATTTTAGGAAAAGTGGTGCGAATGCTGATTTTAACTGTTTGTCTTAAGTGTCAAATGTTGACTTTTAAGAAAGGAGCGTTTGAATGTCAAACGTCGGATTTTTGAGTTTGAAGATGAGCGTTTGGATGCCAAACGTCATTTCGCGCGTTTTGGAAGAGAGTTTGAATGTCGAACTCCGATTTTGAACCGGGCATGTCATTGTTAACGATTTTACGGGAAAAACGTATTAAATGATTTTAATGTCAAAAGTCGGCTTTTAAGTTTGAAGATGAGCGTTTGGATGCCAAACGTCATTTCGCACGTTTTGAAAGAGAGTTCGAATGATGAACTCCGGTTTTGAACCGGGCATGTCATTATTAACGATTTTACGGAAAAAATGTATTAAATGATTTTGAATGTCAAAAGTCGGCTTTTAAGTTTGAAGATGAGCGTTTGGATGCCAAACATCATTTCGCGCGTTTTGAAAGAGAGTTCGAATGTCGAACTCCGGTTTTGAATCGGGCATTACATTGTTAACGATTTTATGAGAAAAACGTATTAAATGATTTGTGATCAACGAATCGGGTTGCGACTCGGAATTTGATAAGTAAATACTATCACGATCCAAACGGCTCGGACTTGTAAATGACAGTATTTAAAATGCGGTATCGACGGAATCAAACGATTCGAAATTGTAAAGTACGATCGACGAGCCAAACGGCTCGGAATTGTAAATTTGCATAAAAGTAAATGACGATCGACGGATCAAATGATCCGGAATTGGTAAATGACAGGAATTTAAATGACGTTCGACGGATCAAACGATTCGGAATTTGTAAACGACATAAAAAGTAACGGAACGGGGCCGGAACGCCGCTTTAACCCGAGATTACTTCTCTTACGGGAAGAGAAGAGGATCTAGGGGCTAAAACGTATCGGACCCCGTTAGACGGAGACGTCTACATTTCAACAACGTCGTCCGAAATGGTTGTAGCGACTGACGCGTAAACCGAGACGGAACGAGAGTTTAGAGAGAGAGGGAGCTACCTATGGCTAGGGTCAGCTCCTTTGGCTCGGGGGACGTATACAGGATACGAAAAAGTGTTTGGAACAGTGTTTTGAGGTGGCGGGGTCGTATTTGATCGAAGTACGAAGTTTTCACGCAAATCGAGGTGAAACGGAGGCTCGGGAAAGGTGAAAACCAGTTTGGGCCGTGGCTTTGGGAGGAAAGGGAGTAATTTTTGTTGGTGTTTTTGGCTTTGACAGCCTCTGTATTTATAGGTAAAATTTCAGGATAAGTCCGGACGGACTGAGGTTGAAAACCAGGGGGTTTTGTGAAACTTTGGAAATTGGAGGGACTTGTTGGCAATTCTGGATTGTCTGCAAAAGAGTCTGGCCGGACTTAGACTGCATACCAGGGGTATTTTAGTCCTTTCACACTGATTTTTGATTGATGTTGATGAGGGGGCTGTGGCATACACGCCAAGTGTCCCTGTGACTCACCAGGTTACGGGATTTCGTGTCATTATCCCAGGTTTTGTCCCTTTTTTAAATAACAGTCCGGAAAATGTCCGAAACGCCCCCGAAAAGTGTCGAAAAGTGCATTTTTCAGGGAAAGCTGTACTTTTACGTGCGACGACGTGTGTTGAGTACGCTTTGACGTTGGGATGCACGGGGCAGTCCCGAGACGTCTCGTTGGCTTGGGAACGGGGAGCTTAATGGATTCCGGTTAACCTGGAGCGGGCCAGTTAACGGATTCCGATTAACTTTCTAACGGATTTTGGCGATCCGGATTTGGGTACTTACAATTCCCCACAACTCGCTCACCGCCTCGACGTTCCCCCTACTCTTGGTAGTGGACAAATCTATCAACCCTCGCCCCTGCAGGTAAGACACAACAAAGGTTTGTTAATACCCAAATAACGTACGCAAAATGTGCATGCCATGAAACAAAATCACATAAATATATCGCCAAAAAGATATAATCCAATCATGTCAAAAATCTTTCGTTTCAGTTCGGAGTCATCCTAAAAATATTTCCGTCTCAATTCGGAGTATTTACAGTTCACATTCAAAAAAATTCCGTTTCAGTTCGGAGTCATTTCAAAATTTTCCGTTTCAGTTCGGAGTCATTTCAAAAAATTTCCGTTTCAGTTCGGAGTCATTTCAAAATTATCCGTTACATTTCGAAATCATTTCAAAATCTCGTCTTAGTTCTGAATCATTTCAAATTTTTTCACCTCAATTCGAAATTTATTTCCATATCATCTCAAAATCTCTGTCCCAAATTAACACACTTTAAATTTGGAAAACATAGCTAGACATGGAATTTCTTTACCAATTTTTTTACATTGTCTACCCATACCCTCAATTGCATCAAACAATAATCAATTTCAACAATCAAGCATAACAAGATCAAAAGCCCCAAATCGGGCAACAAGAACCCTAACCTCACAAAAAATCAATTCAAAATTTTAAAATTCAAAATTCCTAAACATTCAAAGAAATTCAAGAAGGCTTACCCTTCTTTCGATCCCCGCTTTGGATTTATGATTATCCCGAGCCTTGTAAAACTCGGACGGATCCAAGGGAAGCTCGGTCGCTCGTACCGTCCTCTTAGGCTTCTTCCTCTCGTTGTCGGTCCTCCTATGGCGGCCTCGTCATCCTAATCTCCCTTCCATAGCGTTAATCTCTCAAAGTTTCGACAAAGAATCGAAGAAATCGCAATTTTTTCTCTCTTTTCTCTCTTCTCTCTCGGCTAAAACTCCCAAAATTTCTCTTTCTTTCTGCTCGACGGCTGACTTATATCAGGCCAAATTGAAGGAAAGGTCGGACGGCCTGTTTTACCAGATGGGTCATTTTTGGCCAAATGACCATTAAGCCCCTCATCTTTTCAAATTTGATGCTTTTTGCTCAAATGCTCCTATAATTTTCTTGCTCTAACATCCCCTCTCCCGAGGTAAAATTTCTTGTTAGATTTCGCTAACGTTCCCTCTCCCGAGGTAAAATTTCCCGTTAGATTTCACTAACGTCCCTTCCCCCGAGGTAAAATTTCCCGTTAGATTTCGCTAACGTCCCCTCTCCAGAGGTTAAATTTCTCGTTAGATTGCGCTAACGTCCCCTCTACAGAGGTTAAATTTTCCGTTAGATTTCACTAACACCCCCTCTCTCGAGGTTAAATTTTCCGTTAGATTTCTCTAACGTTCCCTCTCCCGAGGTTAAATTTCCTGTTAGATTTCGCTAACGTCCCCTCTCCAGAGGTTAAATTTCTCGTTAGATTTCGCTAACGTCCCCTCTCCCGAGGTTAAATTTCTCGTTAGATTTTGCTAATATCCACTCTCCCGAGGTTAAATTTCCCGTTAGATTTCACTAACCTCCCCTATCCTGAGGTTAAATTTCTTGTTAGATTTCACTAACGTCTCTTCTCCCGAGGTTAAATTTTCCGTTAGATTTCACTAGTGTCCCCTCTCCCGAGGTTAAATTTTCCGTTAGATTTCACTAATGCCCCCTCTATCGAGGTTAAATTTCTTGTTAGATTTCAGTAACTTCCCCTCTCCCGAGGTTAAATTTCATGTTAGATTTCTCTAATGTCTCCTCTCATGAGGTTAAATTTCTCGTTAGATTTTGCTAATGTCCCCACTCCCAAGGTTAAATTTCTCGTTAGATTTTGCTAACATTCCCTCTCTCGAGGTTAAATTTCGGTAGTCATCGTAAACCCGAACACTCCTCCCCAACAGAATCATAAGCCCGTCATTTTAACAAGAGTGCAATCATCTCTTCCGTTTCTAACTACTTTGTTAGAACGACAATCATCTCTTCCGTTTCTAACTGCTTTGTTAGAATGTCAATCAACTCTTCCGTTTCTAACTGCTTTGTTAGAACGTCAATCATCTCTTCCATTTCTAACTACTTTGTTAGAACGTCAATCATCTCTTCCGTTTTCTAACTGCTTTGTTAGAACGTCAATCATCTCTTCCTGTTGAGTATGCATATTTTAACCCTCCGATATTAAATTAGATTTGATTGATACCATAACCTCCTCTCTATTTTAAGGAATTTAGGCCCATATGTAATGAAGCTTAGCCTTCAATTTTTTAACTAAGTCCATTTTATAGAATAGGATAAATTAGGCTTGAAGACTAGCACAAGACTCATTGGATATGAGGTTACAGTTCAAAGTTTCAGAC
This sequence comes from Adenophora triphylla var. japonica, assembly GCA_022495995.1. NCBI lineage: Eukaryota > Viridiplantae > Streptophyta > Magnoliopsida > Asterales > Campanulaceae > Adenophora > Adenophora triphylla. The sequence continues at coordinate 241,666 of JAFEMH010003729.1, forward strand.
CGCTTCATCCAAAACCGCCTAGCAGAACCGCTTCTAGCTAACTGCTTTGTGGAATCCTTTGTCTGAAACCACTTGTGAACTCCAGTGTGCAAACTGCATTGTTGAACCGCTCATGCAAACTGCATTGCAGTTCCAACCTCAAACCATACTGATGGAACCTCCTCCTGGTGAAACCGCTCTTGTCAAAACCGCTTATACACCAGACCGCTCTAATGATTGAAGACTTGAAGTGAATCACAATTGACCGTTGGAATCCACGTCAGCAATATTAAATGTCAACCACCATATCTTGTCACGTGACCCTATGTCAGAGAGATCTGCAAGAATCTTGAAAAGGTGACAGATGTCCTAACTACCTTATCTGCAGCTGGAGCCTGATCAGCTTTACCTGCAACTGCTGTACCTAAGGACAAAAGTAGTTACTGTGGACCAATGGGAAAGCACTAGTACAGTCCTTTCAATAGTTGTATCCAACAGCTAGTTCCTTGGTGCTTGGGTATAAATACCCCCAATTTTCACCATTTGAAGATTGCTTGAGAAATTGATTTGATGTGAGTTCATACGAAGTTGAAGCTTTGCCCAGAAAATCTCCAGTCCTTTGAATCTTCATCTTCTTACTTCAAGAAAATATCCCAGCCCAGAAATCAAGCCTTAACACATCAAGAATCATTGTGCTCTCCATCTCATAGATCTAAAGAGCCTTGATCTTGTAAACACACACACACCTCACTTGTTTAATCACATAGATTATTCATTTGAGATACTGGTTATAGTCTAGGATTCGATCTTCATAGAATAGATTTTAGATCTGAGTTTGAATACTTTGTAACTTGTAATCTCTCTCATACTCAATATAAAATCTAACTCTTAGAAAATCCAAGACTAACCGTCTTGGTAGTGGACGTAGATCGTTTATCGATTGAACCACTCCAAATATTGTGTTCTTATATTTCTGCATTTATTATTTTGTGTGCTTATTAATTATCTATTTTTTCTCTGTTTGATCTTATTTGTAGTTATCCATTTTTGATAATTGTGTTTGGAGATAACTTTGTCAAAACCACACATTTTGTTTGCAAACCGCACTCACTATAAACCGCTTTACAAGCCGCACCAGAAACCCCTTTGTATCTTCTAAATATTCCGTTGTGCATTTTGCGACTCTACTTGCAGTTTCTTATTAACTGTAAGAGGTTTTGAAAGCAAGAGGTAAAGTTTTTAAAAGAGGGCAAAAATTTTGTAACAGCTATTCACCCCCCCTCTAGTTGTTTTTCACCCTTGTTGCCACCTTTAGGACCAACAAGTGGTATCAGAGCAAACACATTTATAAAACCACTGTTTTTCAAGCTTAACAGCTTGTGTGCCGATTCAATATGGCAAAATCAAAGACAATGACAACTGTTAACTATTCACACATTCCAATTTTGGACGAAGACCACTTCGACATCTGGAAGTGCCGAATGCTTATTCATTTGGAGACTATTGATGAGATGCTGGTGGAATGTGTGATCAATGGCCCGTTCGTTCCCATGAAGGCCAACACCGATGCAACCACCAGTGCTGAAATTCCAGAAGTTAAAAAGCCAAAAGGCGAGTGGTCAAATGAAGAGAAGAGATTAGCTGCCTTGGACAGCAAGGCGAGGCGCATCATTTCTGGAAACCTTCCCATTTCAACCCTTCAAAAGGTGATTTATCTGAAAACCGCAAAGCAGATGTGGGATGCCATAGAGAGCTACCTTGAAGGTGATGACGAGTGCAAGGAGAATAAATTATATGCTGTTGAAAGATCTTACAACAACTTCAACAGAAAATCCAACGAGACCTTGCGTCAGACCTATGATCGCTATGTTGAGGTAGTTAATGCATGTAGATCTCTTGGAAAGACTTTAACTGGTAAGGAAATCAATATGACTTTCCTAGCTGCTTTAGGCTCTAGATGGGTAAATAAAGCAACCTCTCTAGAAGACTCCAAAGTTTTGAATACTTGGTCGTTAAGTAACTTGTATGCAAATCTTCGAGTCTATGAGCTTAAATTAAATCATATTTAAGAGATTGAAGGGAAAACCAAATCGCTTTCCATATCCGTCGTGGAACATGAGGAGAAACCAACCACATCCAATCAAACTGCTGATTCTTCCATATCAACCTCATCACTCATCGAAATGGATGATGATGATTTTGCCATGTTTGTAAAAAGATTTCAAAAATTTAGAAAATCCTCAAACCTTTCACAAAATCATTTTCTAAAGGCAAACCTCCAGCAACTTTTTCCAAGGTCAGCGATACAAAGAAAAAAAGTGATCTAGTTTGCTACAACTGTAGAAAACCTGGTCACTTTGCATCTGAGTGTCCACAGCCTAAATATGAATACATGAAAAAGAAAACCTCTTCTGCAAAATTTTCTCGTCACAAGGGAATGGTTGCTGAGGAGGAAGAGAATTCTATGGAATTAGCAACTTGGATTGAAACAGACTCTGATGATGGAAGTGATGAAGAAACCGAAGAGGTTAATCTCTGCTTAGTTGCAGATGCTTCTGATGAGTCAGATATTGAGTCAATCGAGTCGCTAGATATGGAGGATGAAGAGGTTTCTATGAAAATTCCAAATTTTAAATTGGATGGTGATATCAAACTTACTCCTAGCATTAAGATAGGAAATTGTTCGTATTCCGTCCTATTTTTTCTCCTACAAATGCTCCACCTTCAAAAGTAATTCCAAAGAAGAAAATTTTGAAAAAGGTGGTGGAAGAAGTTTCTCCCATGGAACATGAAAGGATGTTCAAGGAAGCAGAAATGATGATCCACAAATTCTCTAATGTTAAGAAAGCTTTAGCATTAGCTCATGATGAACTTTCTCAGTACAAGACGGAGAAAACTGTGATGAGGTCTGAAATTTCAAATCTTAAGGACCAAATCAAAAGTATGTCTCCTCTTGCTAATCAAAACCGCATCCTTGAAACTAAGGTTGATGCACTTCAACTTAGGAACAATGATATGGTTGCTCAAAATCAAGAAACTCAAAAGATAATTGATGAGTGGACCAAGTCTCGTGTCACCTTGGATCAAATACTAGAAACCCAAATGACTAGTGGAATTAAAGAAGGTCTGGGATTTCAAACAGGTGAAAAGGAGAAGTGTGCATCCTGTTGTGAAAAGGATGAGAAAATTTTAAGACTAACTAATGAAATTCCTAAGGAGAAGCATGCTACTTCTAAGGGTAAAAGACAGGAACAAAAGGCTCCACTTAACTTCCATTATGTCTACCCTAAGAAACAGTTTGGGAAAAACTCTCAGATGAAAGGAAAAGATTCTGAGAGTGATGATGCAGAGGAGGTTTCTTATGCAGCAGACCGCACCTCTACTCCAACCACTCCTGGTGGAATAGGTGGTGCTGCCAACTGCAAGGCTGACCGCCCTTCTTCTTCGAACGCACCTCCTGCCTTCAAAAGCAAGGGGAGCGTTCCTAGAAAAACCGTGGTCAAACCAAAGACACCTACCTTTGTCAAGGCTAAAACCGCAGTTCCCAAACCGCATGCAGCTCCTAAGAAAAGTAAGAAGTTAGTAAAACCTCATGATGCTTGTAGCTTTCATTAATGCTCTGTGTGTGATGGTTTATGTCACAAGGCTGCAGAATGCCTTGTGCGGTTCACACCCAATGCCAGAAAGAGTAAACCTCCTTTTGTCAAACAGGTGTGGGTCGTGAAAGGTTTCTAATCTCAGGACCCAAGGAATAAAGGGGGACCTCGTTCTTAATGTTTACATTTTAGGTCCTCTGCTTAATGGTTGGTCTCCAAGGATAATGAATGGTATCTTGACAGTGGCTGCTCAAGACATATGACTGGAGATAGATCATTACTAGAAGATGTCATTGAAGCAAGTGGTCCATTTGTAACCTTTTGTGACAACAACAAAGGCAAAACCATTGGGTATGGTGTTATAAGGAGAGGAAACCTAACCATTGAGAAGGTTTCTCTTGTTGAAGGACTCAAGCACAACCTCCTTTCGATTTCTCAATTCTGCGACAAAGGAATGCTTTGCAACTTCACGTCATCAAATTGCTTTATCAAAAATAGCATTTCTGGAGTCACCCTACCCAAAGTGGCTGACCACCTGTAAGTACCCAAATCTGGCTCATGCCTTCCGGTTAATTTTCCCGACATTTCGGTAAGTTTTCCGGTAATTCCCCGGACCTTCCTAGTGTTCCGGAAATGTCCTGGAACAGTCCAAATTTAAATTAGGGTAAGTGAGCCTTCCTAATTAAGAAAACACGTTTTTCTTAATTAGGGAGAAGCTTCTAGAATGATGCCACCTTGCATGGTTCTAGAATGCTGAGTCATTGTGGATAAGACCGCACGGCCTCATTTGCAAAGGGCCTGCAGCCGCACGGCTTCATTAGCCTTATCCAGACTGCCTATAAATAGAGCCCTCCTCTACCCATTTCAACACACAACAACAACACCAACAATCAAACACACACACTCCATAGCAGTCCAGACGTGAAGAAAACCCCTTGAAGGCTCAAGAAGGCGAAGAAGAAGCTCAAGAAGCCATCTCCCTCCTCCTTGAAGACCCAAGAAGAACCTCTCCTCCTAGCTCCGTCCGAAGAAGCGAAGGAAACGATTGGTAACCTCGCACGCCCTAACCTTGCATTTTAATTGATATACTTGCTCATTGCATTCATATATCTTGCTTGGGATTTGGCATTTATTCATAAAGATCATATCTTTATCACCCCCTTCCCCCTTTGCATGCATTAAGACCTCATTTGTCATAAAAATGTAGTCTTTTTCATAAAGGTGCATCCTTTGCACCTAAAATCCCTATTTTCCAATAAAAATGTTATCTTTATGCATCATTTGCATATAAAGATCAAATCTTTTTTCAATGAAAACGCATCCTTTGCATCAAACCCCCTTTTTCAATGCATCATTTGCATAAAAATCAAATCTTTATGCATCATTTGCATAAAGATCATTTCTTTAAATCAAAAAGCATCATTTGCTAAAACCAAAATGTCATCTTTTCATTAAAGAGTCATTTTTTATCATGCATTTCCCCTTTCCCCCAACCTTGGAACGGACCGGTGTAAAAGTTCTCATCTTTGCATCGTTCCTTCCATTAAAGGTTCATGATTTCTTTAGGAAAAGGATAACCTTGAACCCTATATCTCCGATTATCGCTTAAGAATGAGTATGAAGCCTCTATACGAGCTCGACCGTCTTAAAGCGTAGGATTGATGGGCTAAGGACATTCCTTCCTAAAGAACCTCATCTTTGACCCAAAAGGGAGTCATTCTCTCGATCACGCAAGTCCCGAGGGTCCCGAGGTTTAAAATGCGATGATCATAAGTCATAAGATGAGGACGGGATCATAATCCCAAATACATAAATTCCAAGGAATCCCGAGCGACAACCAACAAATGGTTTGTACGTCCGAAGACAACTTGGGACATTCCCCCACTTATTGTCAAACACATGCACACAAAGAAAGCACGCAAGCAAACATGAGTAATGAAATCTAGGGAGACTTGCTCCGGCAAGGCACTTTGGGTGAACGCCAAACGTTCTTCCCAAGGGGTAACTTAACCTCCGAACCCATAAAACCTTTTTTTCAAAGTTTTGAGGTAATCAAAATGGCGTGGCGACTCCATTTTTCAAATAACTCGGATGTCTTCAAACTCGCGTGAATTCCAATAAACAAAAGAATTTGGGCACACATTCACAGTTTGGCGACTCATTGGGGATCATCCCAAAGGAGAAAAGTTTTATTTTTCAAAACAAAAGTCGATACTTGGTATATAGGTGGACCCCACTTACCCTTCTGTATCGCTCCCTAACCCGGGGCTTGGGATAACAAGGTGGTTTAACAATCCCACGTACCAGTATCCTTTTTAAAAAAAAATTTTGAAAAAAAATACAAAAAGCTTTTCCCTTTGAGCGGGTTAGACTCCCATCGCCGATTTCATTAATCGTGTTTGCTTTCTTTTACCATGCATTGCATCATTTGCATCTTGGAATCTGTGCATACTTTGAACGGGAAACAACCCGAAAAAATAGCAAAAGGAGTGGAACAAAATTGATCCATGCGGTCGTACGGCTAATCCTCATAGGATTCGACCATACGACCTCGGTGGCAATTCCACCGGGAAAAATCATGGTTAATCGGCAGTCCTAGCGGCTTGGGGCTATTCGGCTCCACGGCGGCGGGGCTCCCGAGAAAATTTACGTGCTTATGTGTTGCATTTTCCCCGTCCCGAAAATCATTCCTTTTTAAAAACACATTTATGAAAATCTCTGTTTTAACTAAAAAGGAACATTTTTAGGAGACCGCACACTACGCGCACTTTGATATATCCTGTACACTTTTGCACGCACGTCCTTCAAACCCGAGGTGGTTCCAGTGCGATCACGGACGGCCTTACGATGCTCCAGGCGCGCACGGAATCATCCCAACCTCCCCATGGCGGCGGTGTCGACCAATGCACAAATCCGTGTCACACGTTTCAAAAAGCCGTGACTTTTGGTTGGTTTTTGGTCTAGTCCGTGTCATATAGCCCGGTTGCATACCCACGTAAAGGTCAAGCCTTAGCTCATAACGGAAACCAAGATTTTCGCTCAAGCGAAATTCAAGGAAATTCCGATAAGGAAAAATCGGTGGGATCTTGACTCCGACATTGACTATTGACCTTGACCCGCACGGAATGTGTAGAGTCAAGACCGAAGTCTTTGCCAAAAAATCAAAAGATCTTTCGCTCAAGCGAAGCTACGCCAAAATTCCGACAAGGAAAAATTGGCAAGATCTTGACCAGGCATTGACTTCGATTCCGACTACGCGCCTTTGCGTATGCAACGAAGTTCAATGTGACACCGTGTCATCCGGCTTGCCGCCCGACCCATGCCTATTATATTCTCGGACATTACCGAAAGTCAAAAACCGTCATTCGGCTCAAGCAAAACTCTGTCGAAGATCCGTCAAGGCAGAGACGAGACTTTCCCGATATTGCCTTGACTATAATCCGCATCGCTGCGTGCGTTGAAAGGTCCTATGACCCGCTAGACCCGATAGGAGCGTTCTTTACTCTCGGTCGGTGGGATCCGCGTGCCCTATAGGACCCTCGCCGGGCCGTCCACCCCGGGAGGTCGAGAAATACGGGTGGAATACGAGGGGCTTATAGACGTAGTGACGGAACCCAGTGATCCGGGATCTAGAGTAGTTGTGGAAAAAGAAG